>JAWNPW010000007.1:10293-20889 GCA_035078745.1 Diastata ussurica
TTATGTTATCATCTATTTACATTATATATACCGAATTCTTGAAAAAGTTTCAAAATGCGAACTAAATCGACTGCTTTGACACGTTAAATAATCCGCTTTGTTAAATAATCATTAAACTGATAAAAGTGTTTACTCAAAGTGCAGCAATGTATATTTCATAAATCCTCATTATTTTCAGAAAGGACTTTACTCTTCATCGAGGGTATATTAATTATCTATTTTTCACAACCAGAAGGATTGACCGAAGACCATATTAAGTACATGCATACATATTCTTGATCAGCATCGAAAAGAAATTGATCTGGCCATTTCCGTCCGTCTGTCCGTCCGCCTGACCTTAAGCAAAAACTATATAGGAGTTGAGATATTCGAACCAAACAGACAGACTCTATATATGTGCCTCATCTGCGCGGTTCCCTACTTTTCACCATTTTAATCGAATATTTTTCATTTCAAAAAAGTTGAGCAACGTTCATTTTACAAAAATATTTTAACCAGAGAAGTTGACTTGAAGTTTATTGTCCAGATGCGAATATAGAAGGTGAAGAGTATTAAGTAGTCGGTTCTCACCGACTATAACATTCTTTCTGGGTTTTTTTAAAGAACGAACCTAGCGACTGTCTGCTGAAGCGAACGAAATCCACAACACCAAGTTGTCCCACACCCTCTTCAGAAGAAGCACAACTCGAAATTTGCAAATTTTGAGTATATATGGAATTTGCTCTTAGTTCACCTCTCTACCAACACACAATTCTACATCGTTTTGGTTATTATAAATTGCCGGAAAAAACAGTTTAAACTTAATTTTTTTTTTGTTACGACAGACACTGCTCTACTTTTTCTAAAAAATTACAAATTTCGAGATATGTATCTTTTGAAGAGGGTGTGCGATATGCTGTTCGCGAATTTTAGCGCACGGCTTTTTCGATTTCTATTTAGCAGCTACAGAAATATTAATCAGCCGCTTCAACCACATTAATTCAAAGCAATTATTGATTTCAATTCAACCACAGGGTAAATCACACAGAAAATAAAAATGACGTACAGTCTATTAATTCATCACAAATACGATAAAAGGGTCATTTAAAAAATAATCAAGTCGTTAAAAGTTAAGTCTCGATTTTTTGTAAATGGACGCTTTGGCACATTATCAACTTTATATATTGATAAATTGAATCCGATTATTAAATTTTTCACAACTAACGCCCAACATAGTTCTTCCACTTTCTAACGTTTGAAGATTGAGTAGTTTAAGTTTACGGATCAGACAATAATAATCGAATGCGTCTGCTGAGAATTTTCAGACTTTTCCATGCATTCACTTATAGAATTCTGCACTATGCAAATGTGCCAAATCATAAATGCTGGTTTGTTGCGCCAAATCGTCGTCCATTTCAAGCTGCGAGAACAATGATGAATTCATGTTCCAAAAAACAATATTGGAAAAAATATAAAATAATCTTAATTGAAAGTAAATCATTTGTTGGAAATATAAAATTTTTCTCGCTATTGCCAGCTTCGCGAGGTTTTCGCAGAAGTGATCATATGAAATTCTGCGAACTACCTCGACTTATCGAAAGTAATTCAATTCTCTATTAATTTATAACACTCGATATCGTGCTCGATCAAACAAAGTGAGATGTTAAAGCTTTGTGTGATAATGTGATTAATATATGTGTAAAATTTTTTAAAAGCAATCAATTTCAATTGGATTAGATTTTAATGAACATTTTTTCAACTACTTTTTTCCAATTTCCACACTAATAGATTACTTCATAGAATGAATAAGTAATCTAATGATAATTGTAATCAAATTTCGTTTAATATATTTTTGAGTTGTTGATGAAGGCAATATATATAAATAATATACCTACTTTATGTGGTTGGCGACAGGTGGGGAGATGAATGCACTGTAATAATTTTATAGTTTCTACGTACAGTGATTTTAGACAGTTAACCAGAAAGTCAGTACAGAGTTTTAATATATTTAGAATATATAGAAGTGACCATGGGAGAATTATGAAATTAATTCGATTTGAAAACAAGTAAGTAAACAATAGTATCTTCATTTTCTTTCATTATGAAGATACTTTTCGGAACACTTTTTTTAGATTTCTGCGGTGATGGTAATCGAAAATATATATGGGCATTTCCATAAAAAGGTCCACCGCGACAAAAACATGAAAATGTGAAAAAAAACTTTTTTTTAATGATATTATGTTAGAGAAACATTACAATTTTATTTATTTAGGTAATTTACATATTTTTTCATTGAGAAAGATGAGTAAATCCTCTTCAAATTTACATAAATGCAATTTCTCGTTTTTTTAGGTCATTTTTAGTTACATGTTCATTGTAATACTATTTTCTTACCCATAGAACATATATGATAACTGTTATTCTACAAAATCTACCGTACAACATTATCTATCTAAAAAAAATTCAAAAGGGACAATTCAAGTCAGATTTCCTGTAAATTTTTATATATAAAACTAGGTGGAAATCTTGTCACGATCGCGATGTCGCGTTACAAATCACTAATAAACTTGTAAAATGATTAAAATAGTAGCAATATATCAAAATTATCCCTATAGATGGAAAACTACATTATTTTATTATGGTTTAAGAGAATTTTCTTCCAAAACATTCGCCACATTTCGCTGACTTTCGAATTTTTCAAGATGAAGTCAAACTTGACTTCCATTTTTTGTCGTGTTCGCGAAGCATTGTTTTCTATAAATAATTCGAAAACGACTAGTCCTCAAAGCTTGTCTTTAATAATACTTTAATAATAAATAGTGTTGATAAAATGCATTAAACACGTAAAAAGACAATTTTTAAAAATGTTATTTTTTGCCATTTTTTTTCATTTAAAGACGTACGAATGTCGCGTTCTCGATCCTGGAAATACCCATATTCTTGATGTGATATACTTGAGGAATCTAGAAAATAATAAAAATGTATATTTTACCACTTTATTCCCTCTTTCAAGGGCATATTAGAGAAAAATACTGAAAATATGTTCTAGTCATCGGACCCACAAGATAGTCGTGAACTGAATAAAAATCGCTAGTTTTTGAAATGGTGTAGTTCGAACATAATTTAAAAAAATCGGTTCGTATCTTTGCTATAGAAAGTCTTCCGTCTCCCGAAATTTCAAATTGGGCGCTCAATCGATCAATCAATATTGGTATAAAACCAGAAATTATGTTTTAGTCAGCTAGGACCGACCTAATACTCTTCACCTTCTATAAAGTAAACTTCTATTTATGTAAGAAGTTCATTGCTCAACTCTTTTGAAATGACAAATATTCGATGGGGCGCATATACAAAGTCAATGTACCAAATTTGTCTTAACTCCTACTATCTGGCTTCAGCTTAAGGTCGGACGGACGGATTGATGGATTGAGGGTCATGTCCAGATTGATTTCTCTTTCGATGCTGATCAAAAATATCTTAAAGGGTCTCCGGGCACTCCTTCTGGGTATTACAAACGGACGTACAAACCTAATATACTCTTGGTGCATGCTTAAGATATTTTTTCTATCCTATATATTAAAGATATACGAATTTCAGATAAAATAAACAATTTTAAATTAAAATGGCGCCGTTATTCTTTGTTGGAGTTATTAAAAATATTGTTTATTTTAACTTCAAATTTACTATTCGTATACATAATATGATCGTATACATTTTCTTAGTATGACAAGTTTGTATTTACAAAAAGTTTTTTTTTATTTTTATGTATTGTTTTCAAAACAAAAAAAAAAAAACGGGAAAAAATTACAAAATTGTTTGTTAATTAAAAATTCAAATGAAGAAAATTTCAATTAATTGCAACTGAAATGTCACACAAATTTTCGTCACCTGTCCTCTACATAACAAAATATGTCCGAAGATTTAAAAGAAAATGAATGGTGTCCACGTTGCCAAAAAAACTGTAATTGCTGTCAGCGAGATTCTCCTGCTTCCGCCGAATGTCCTACTTGCGAAATTTGTTCAATTGATAGCGTTGAATATACCTGCATTTGCAATGATATTGAATGCAATGCCAAGATAAAAACATACATCGATTCGGAAGATTCAAGTTATGACTTAGCACCGAGAACATATATTGTTCAATCACCATCATTACATGGAACTCAGTTGGAAGTTGTTAGACCGAAATGTAAATGCGCTAATTGTCCATTGAAATTTAATCGTAAGTACAATAAATAATGATCTGGCATTATCAATTTGTTTGAATTCAAATAACTACACATTTTCAATTGAAATTGACACTGTAATTGGAATGGCAGTGCACAGTCCACAGTTCAGTCGTTACTATCATTGCACTGTTCTATTTGAAAACAGCGCTCGTGTTCTGGTCTGAATAAATTTAGATAGCCAGTTAGTTAGCTATTCAATGTTGGCAGGTTCTTTTTGTTGGTAATGTTGCGGCTGATAAGCGAGTTTTTCTGTTCTTTTATTTGTGACACCAATTTCAATTTAAAACATACAGTTTTGTTCATTGCACCATGGAGACAACAATTGAATATGATTGTTATAAGCACAGTGATTTTGAGTTAAAACAAACTTTACCGCCGCCGCAACCGATTCCAACACGTCCAACATTCGCATATGAAAGTGAGAACTTTCGATTTAATGAAAATTTCGATTTTATTGGTAAATATTACATAAAAATTTCTTCAATCGTAGATATGTTTGTGTGCACATATAATATTGATTTCGAAAAGGTGTAACAATTTAGAAACTATGGAAAGACATACTTTGTTCACCTACGCAGATTTTATAATATGAAGTCATCCCTTTTATAATTTGAAGCGTTACGCGCGTTTTTTTCACATGTTGCGTTGGTCAATGCAAACAAAGTGTTGAAGGACAACGTACAAAAAAAAGTACAGTGAAAATTGTAAAGCACAAAATACAAATAGGCACACCTAGAAAATGTAAGGATAAACAAAAGTTTTGTTTCCTTAGAGTGGGTGAACTAAGGTTTTCATTGCTTATTGAACTAATCCCTTGAAATTAAACATAATTGAGCTCAAATAGTATTCCATGAAAAATATATATAGCGCTTTCTATAGTGTAAGTGCAATTTCAGTGTGGCCGTGAGTATAAGCACACTTATGAAGAAGACATACATGATAAGATTTTATAAGAAATTTGTATTCAATTTTATTTATTTACCTAATATCCACTATAGCCAGATTTAATTTCAATTACCTTTCGAATTCTTTGGTGCATACTTATAATTACTTGTTGGCAGACCTCTTTTGAGATCGCTCCAGAGAATGGTGATCCATTTTTTATCAAACACAAATATTCACCTTGGGGCATGTTGTTTAATGACGAAGTGTCTAGTCCCAAAATTAGTTTCATTTATCAGTGGGATCTTACGGGCTAAAGGACCTAGCAGGTTGGCATCCATTAAACGTTTTCATACTATTCAGACACAAACTGCATTTCCAATTTCTTTGCAAACGGCTTTTGATGACATAATCCTTCTTCTCGAGCTTCAAAATGTGATAATAATGTCTAGAAGTCGTGTACAACTTTCTTTGTCACTTGCTCAAACCAGATTTCAAAGCATTCCTAACGCATCCAACCGTCACCGTCCAACAAAATCTGAAATCTTTCGCAACGTTTTCACTTTACCTAGAAACTTCAAAAAAAAAAAAGATACCAAGGTGTGCTCATTTTTTTGGCCATAACGCATATGTATTTTAGTTCGACAAGTAGTTCCCAGTATTGCTTTTTATTACTTACACTAATCGAACACACACTTCAGTTGTGCACCACAAAAACCGCAATCAAAACAATTGACACATATGCTGCTGCTTTACTACTAACGCTGCTACGTTATAGCATCTTATCGAATCAAGCCAATGAATCATCGTATAAAAACGAGGTTACTCATACGTCACCAAATGTAACAAAAAGACGAATGCAGAAACAAAAAAAAAAAAAAAAACAACAAAAATGTTACGAAGTGCGAAACGAATCGACATTCGAACGACTTGGCGATGCCGACCGAACGACCTATGAAGAAGTTTATTGCGCTTAAGTACAAACAGTTTTCAGCTGCATTGAGACTCAAGATAAAGAAAAAATACATAAAAATAAAATATAATTGAATATATATAGCCGCATTGTTAAAATTAAGTGGTACAAAATAGAATTAAATAGTTAATGTGTTTTGTTATTTTTGCGTGTGGGTGTGATAAAAATAATTGTGAATAGTTTGAGTGCATTCGGTTCTATCTACAACTATCTGTCTACCTTTTGCCCAATCGATTGTGTCGCTAACGGTTAATAGTACCTATGTATAAAGTGAAAAATTAATATGAGCAACGAAATAATTGATAATATTTCATTGGATAGTTTAAATTCGTTCGAGGAGGACATCAATAATGCAGCAACGCAGTTTCAATTTAATGGTAAAATTGTTTATTATTGTATGGAGGTATTTTTATACGTTCTATTATCGTTTAGTTGATTGTTGCGCCGTGTGAAAAATTCAATGTGTAAAAAATGTCCTTGTACTTAGCCTTCAACTGGCTCCTCAAACAAGTACAAACATATGTGTGTACGTATGTATATGCCTCGAAGCTATTACATGGCAATTACAATTAAAATTAAATATCCCTTATTAAAAGTTCATAATAATCAATTGCTGCTTTTCAATTCATTTGAAGTTCAAAAGCTGATTAAAACAAAAAATTACGTTGCAATAGTTTTTATCGTTGCGTTGATTTCATTCTTGAATTTGTCGTTTAGTCATCAAGTGTAACTAAAATTAATACGCAATAATCAGTTGATATGTCTTTATATCCTTTTAAAATTTGTTATCGCAAGAAGAATGGAAGAAACGTCATGCGTCGTCGACATTGCCAAGTGATGATACTACGGACTAATTTTTTTAGTTAAATTTGCTAAAATGAAATTTATCATTTTTTAAATATTTATATTCATATTTGTGTTTTCTATATTACAATTACAGATGATCCATCATTCACAGAGATTATCGGTCAAGTCGAGTATGCCATCGCTCATGGCATTATGCCGGAACGTATCTATCAGGGTAGCAGTGGTTCATATTTCGTGAAAAATTCATCGGGTGTAAGTACTTAATCAATTTTATATACATATTTAATCGCGCTTTGGAAATTTCAAACTGTTCATAATTTCTTTATAGTATTTGAAATTGTGACAAATCTCAAAAAAAAAAAAAAAACAAAAAGCGTATATTAAAGTAACGACTTCTTAACGGGGAAATGTATTAATTAAGTTTGCTTTTATTATATTTTTGGTTGCAAGTCGTACATACATCAATAAGCTTAATTATTAAACAATTGTGTATAGATTCAGGAATAATATTTATTTTTTTTTTATTTATATCAAGCGTATAATGGCTGTTTTTAAACCGAAAGATGAAGAACCATATGGCAGACTGAATCCAAAGTGGACCAAATGGATGCATAAATTGTGTTGTCCTTGTTGTTTTGGACGCGCTTGCTTGATACCAAATCAGGGGTAAGCATAATCAATCTACAGCATGTTGTCTTCTTTAACTTTACACAATTTTCCATTCATGATGAACAGTTACCTCTCGGAAGCTGGCGCCAGTTTAGTTGATCGTAAGCTTAATTTGAATGTTGTGCCGAAAACGCGTATAGTGCGTTTGGTCGCCGAAAGTTTTAACTATGCACGGATCGATCGACAAAAGGCGAAACTGAAGAAACGCATCAAAGAACATTATCCATCGGCGCATTTCAATCGCATGAGTTTACCGCTGAAAACGGGCTCTTTTCAATTGTTCGTCGAGGGCTATAAGGACGCTGACTATTGGCTGCGGCGATTGGAAAATGAGCATTTATCGCCGGCAGTCAGCAAATCGTTTCAATTACAATTCGAACGTCTCGTCGTACTCGACTATATAATACGTAATACTGATCGTGGCAATGACAATTGGCTTATTAAGTATGTACAACCAAAGATTGCCAATCAGGTGACGGGTATTGGTGGCAAATCAATGAAAAGTGATTCAAGTAAAACTTCACCGTTAAGTAAAAAGAAAACGACCGAACCCGAAAAAATTGATGTTGAGCAAATAGAGCAAGCACCACAAACGACTTCAATACCGACAGAAGTAAGCCAAGATTTGTTTTTTAGTGTACATTCAAGTGCCGCTGATGTGGTGCCAACTGAAATGCCGAGTACTAGTCAGAATCAAAGAGACCGAAATGAACAAGATGAAAATGAAGAACAGGATCAAGTTCAAAAACAAGAACCAGAATCAGATCGCATCGATAATTGGAACGTTGTTGAGTCACCACAAATAGTTATTGCAGCCATTGATAATGGTTTGGCTTTTCCATTTAAACATCCCGACTCATGGCGTGCATATCCATATCATTGGGCATGGTTGCCGCAAGCTAAAGTGCCATTTAGTGAAGAAACTAAGGAACACGTCTTGTCCAATTTATCCGATATGAATTTCGTTGAAGATTTGTGCAGCGATTTGTTATATTTGTTTCAGCATGATCGTGGTTTCGATAAACGACTCTTCGAACGTCAAATGTCTGTGATGCGTGGCCAAATATTAAATTTAACACAAGCGCTGAAGGATGGCAAATCGCCAATGCAACTTGTGCAGATGCCTGCCGTTGTCGTTGAACGGTAATATTGAGCTATTTTCAATGTTTTTTGCGTTTTTTTTTTTTATATTTAGTAATAATAATATTATATTGGTATTTTTCAGTTCAAGTGGCAGTCGGTATTTCTCATTTACGCAGCGCTTCCAAAACAAGAGTCCATTCTTTTCCTGGTGCTAACCAATGATTATCATTATCCTGCATCGATATAGTTATACTGTTAAGCGTCGTCCCAGTTAAAAATACATAATTGGTTGCCTTTTCATAACTAATATACGCTTTACCGTATTACCGGTCACTCTTAAATCTATTTTGTCATATATACACATCTATATATATATATATATATATATACATATATATAAAGTCATTTTGTTTTACAATTAAAGTCTTGCAATTGAAACGGATGCAGAGTATAACAAAAATGTTGAGTTAATGTTATAATTAAAATTTTTGTTTATATTTCACTGTTCTAGCGTCGGGTATGTATATTTCGTCTTTGTTTTTTGTAATAAATATAAATGTTAAATGTTTATTCTATTTCTTAATTTACTGTTATGTCATTCCATATTATTTGAATTATTTTTATTTTTTCTATTCTGTTATTTAGCGAACATATCAATACTACAAAATCATCGCTCATCATAGAAATAACGGCAACAAAGTGCATATGAAAAAAAAAAATTAATTATAATCTCAACATATTTTATATTTATAAATATTTAACTGAACTATTCAAGATTGATGTAATATGTACACCGATATAACGATTTTGATAATCTTTTAATTCAACTTGAAAAGAAACTAACAGAAAAATACTTAAAGTCTCACGCATATAACGAGAAAATTTAATTAGTTATGAATTCAAAAAAGAGTAGGCAAAAACTGTATATGAAATTGAAATAAACAAAATAAAATGATTACAAACACACACAGTTTGGTTATTTTTGATATTTAAAGTTTGACTGATTTGTTATGATAATTACTATCATAAAAAATAGAAATAATAAATCAAAGTTTATTTTTTAAATGAAAAAAAAAATTCAGCGGAACGCTCTACTCAATCATAAAACTAAATGACTACGACAGAAAATTGAAAAAAGATATTTACCTCTTGTATCTTTTATACTTTTCAACAAGACATGTCCGTTTTTATGCAAATTAAACCCGAAAGAACACAACAAAATACATGATGCATCAAGTTGAAAGTTTGTTCGGATATAATCTGGTAGAAGTTAAATTCCACCAAGCACAACTTCTGCCAGAAAAATGTCTGGCAGTTGAAAAATTTACACCTACTCTTTAAACCGGTGAATCCGTAGGGTAAATTTAAGTTATTTCACTGCCTACTGAGACAAAAGTAAAAAAAAAAAAACATTGAATTACAGTTGAACTACAGTTCTCTTGAAGGAAAAAGATTTCAGTCCTTTCAATCAACGAGTTTTCTCTTCACGTTCATAGACTCACGGCAAATATAGTCTATCTCACTGCGACAATAAATATATTATTGAGTGCTTGTTACATCAGTGTTGTGTAACTTTTATTTGCGACAACTTAGTAGTTGACATAACCGTTACACTTTTTGTGCGCTGTTCATTGGACATAAAAACCAGCTGTTCGTACAGGGATGTCATATTCATTATAGTGCTGAAGTGAAAATATGGCAGCATCCCACATTGCAAATAACACTTATAAAAAAAGTCTGAATTATCAAAGAAATGTAAATTGTAAGTTTTGTTGTTTAATTTGTAATTTATTGCATCGCTCAACATGCAATTCAAGATATTAATGTGTCGCATTAAGTTTATTTAGAAAACTTTCGATTTCATTACGATTAGGTGAGTACGTTCAAAGAACATTCTTTATCTATAAATCTATATAAATATGCTTATATGTAGTATGTGCGCAGTACAAAGTTCATTTATCACTTGAATAAAAC
>JAWNPW010000008.1:14288-28815 GCA_035078745.1 Diastata ussurica
AATCGTCTGAACACGTACAGAGGGCGGTGGAGCCAGTAGAAGAAAGATTGACGACGACGAAGACAGACTTAGAATAGCTATGTGCATTTAAAACTAACGCTTTATCAAGCAGCGAGTGAATGTGCCTGATATGAAAATTTATTTTCAAAATTCAATTTGAAATCTTTCAAATTCGTTGTTCGCTGCTAACAGAAAAGAAAAAAAAAAACATATTTATTTATTTAAACAAAACTGGATTTATGCAAATTACTATTAGTTGTCAGATTGGTGTTTTTTTCTATATATATTAATTTAAAATTGTTTATTGTCTTATTATTTATTGAGAACCGGTTAACAATTTTCGCAAGCAACATTTGAATTATTATTAACCAGTTAAAGTTGTCTATATATAATGCGATACGATTAATTCTATAACTAATTGTTGTGCTTCGAAATTTCAAAACAAAAAATAAAACATTTTTCCTTGTTGTGTTGTGTTGACCTTTAAATGTAAATTATGGCATTTGGAACTTTCTAGAAAATTTTCAACATTTTTCAATTCAATTTCGTTAGTTTTCTAAACTGAATACTATGAGCTTTTGAATGTGCGTTCAGAAAACTAACCAACTAACTTATGTACTCAATATTAAGTATACGCACTGTATGCCAGTTAGAAGAAGTGTTAAGTGCGGTTTACAGTTATTGAATTACTGAATTAAAATCATGGGCGGGAGAGAACATCGCTCTGGTATCACTGAGCATGTATCAGATTTCAGATACATGTATCTGCTGCACGCATTGCTAGATTTATATAATATATATTTAGTATGCATGTGATAAAATTTTCAGGGATGTAATTAAATAGTTATTACTTCGTCTTACACAAAAACATTTCATTGGATCATGATACATTGCAAAGTAGGACAGTTTTTTTGATATTTTTTTAGTATCATGATACTTGAAATTTGTTGGCAGTATCATGGAGCGGACGCGTTCGGCTGAAAAATGATCGAAAATGTATCAATAATCATTGAGCGAAGTTCTCTGCTGAACGCACCCAATGATTCAGTTATGCAATCATTTTCAATATAATGAATTTGATTGCTACAATTGGAATTTGGTTTGTCTATGAATCCATAGAAAATATAACCTAAAACCAAATTCAATCTTGTATGGCATAAAAATAACGAAACGTTTAACTTCTAATGGTATTTTCGCAAATTCGATTTGGTATTGTTGTTAATTTTTCACTATTTCCAAACAAGTCAAGGCTACGGAAAATTAGAATTTACCTTGAATGCAAGATTAACTAAAAACAAAAAAAAAAGAAGAAAAATACACAAAAAACTAAACAAACAAATACGATTCATAGTTAAATAAATGTTTAAATAAAAAACGCAGTCAAAAAAAAAAAAAACTAACATGCGAATAGAATAGTTGTTTCTTTTTTTTATTATTATTCGAAATTATTGAGTGCAAAGTCTGTATTTTTTTTTAAGTTTATTTTTCAACACAGCAACTTAAATTGATCTTGAACTTAGACGCGATTTTTTATATAACGAAACGAAAATATTGTATCGTATACAAAATAAAAATTGAACATTTATAACAATTTTGTAATGAACCAAAGCGGCATAGAAAAATTGCAATAAAATCGAAGCGGTAAATTGAAATGTTTGTATGTTTATCAATTTATATAAATATATAAGCGCTTATATATATTCATATGCATATGCAGTTATGTTGGTAGTTATGCATTCATACTATATTGAGTGCAATTAATTGTTTGCGGGCATATTACACATTGCATTTCGCTATATATATGTATGTATTTTTGCGATATTTTTGTAAAATGAAATAAAGTGATTCAGTTGAAATGTTGATTTAAAAAAAAAAAAAATCATTTCCTAAATAATTTGAATCACTCTGAAACCAAACACTTGTAAAATAAACATTGATTTGACAAATGCAGCAACAAATTTACATGTGACTCTCAATCAGTTCTCGAAGACATTTGCTCGTATGTACTATCTAAGCATGTGTGTTTAACTGTTTCAGAATATTTTTTCTTTGCATATTTAAATTATTTTCACACAATCTTCAAATTTGCACAAATTTTGAATACCCTACGCCAGGCCAATATTAGATTTGGGGCTGCGTGTGCCATGCAATTGGATAATGAGCGGTAATAAATTGAAGTTTAAATATTTCAACTAACAACGATCATCCATGCATTAAATTTTTTTATGTTTTACTCAAATGAATAAATGAAAACTATAAAAAACATATTTTTACAGTAGTGTGGTAGTTATAGTGTGGTAAGAAAACAGATTAAGATGTTGAATTTCGAGTTATTATAACATCTACGTGATTTCTAGGTAAATATGACAAAATCTTTGTAACTTCACTTTACTTAAGTAAATAACAACAAAAATTAAATTGAAATTGGGCATAGCTAGAATTGCACACAGTATACTTCGATTGTTGCCTGGCATACTGATCAAGTTGCCATCAAGTAATTGAAGCGGAGAAGCATAGTAACCCTGTACGATTTGTGCAATCTGGTTGTGTTTTCTTATGAAAACTTCATGAGCAATGTTCTTATCACTGATTATCCGGGAAAAATTGTGCAAAAAATTGTATTTTTAAAATGAATGAATAATAATTCGAATATGTAGTCTAACAAACCGACCGATATTTCCAAAAAAGTTATTGAAAATCCATTCAAAAAAATCTGTACAAGTTGCAATGATGATAAGGGATCTTTGTTATTATATTTCATAAGTTATGGTATATATTAAATATAATAAAGATATTCTTATACTTGGTGTTCTTCTTTTATTTAGGAGAATTAGAAATTGAAGTTAGGTTAAAAAAATATTAGATTATAAATAATATCGGAGGATAAAAGCTTAAAGAATAAAAAATAATCAGAATGCATGAGGAGAGAGCAGCGAGACAAACTTTGGGAAGGAAAAAAACAAAAAGAGAACACAACAATAAATGTAGATGGTACGTTGTCTTATTTAGTAGTACTGGGTTTACGAAGATGCTGGCAGTACACTGAACAAAAACACAGTTAGAAGGTTATGGTTGTGACGATACTGATCCAATGCAACTGTGATGCTTTTAAAGAAGAACACGAAAAAGAAGTAGACATAAAGCTATTTAAAACCTTCAGTAACAATAAGTACCATTATTCTTACTGAAGGCTATTTCGAGGTCGATCATGACCAACTCTAACCTTCCTACTTTTGTTCTTTTCGTTTAGGTTTTTTTTTTCGTCGTTATTTGCATTTTATTGACTTTTCTACTTATTTTAGTGTATTTTTCGCATTTTTGTTAACAAAAAACAGAAACAAAAAAAAAAAAAAATGTTTTCATTATTTTTAATACGTTTTTTTTTTCTTCTATTCTGTGTTGCACTAAAACTAGTTTCAAACTGCAGCCGCTGCTGCAACCGTCGTCACTGCTGTTGTTATTGTTGTTGTCTATTTTCATTAACAACATTCGCGCATGAAAAATTTTTTAGCAGTATACTATATGCATTCTTTATAGTTTCATTTTTTCGTAACTTAATATTTTCTAAGTTTCTTTTCCAAAAAAAAAAAAAAAACACAAATTACACTACACTACAAATTTCAAATAAATTTCATATTCATGACATTTGATGACAATCATTGCTCATATAAAATCACATGCTGAATTAGAAAATAAATGTAACAATTAAGAAAGTAAACAGTTTCCAAGATATTGCTATATATCAGTAGGTTTTCATTCTGTAAAGAAGATTTTTATTTCATTTCACAATGGTTGCATTAGAATCTAATGCACAGGGTTGCAAGAGAATGTACTACATTAAATCAAAATAATTCACATTACTTCTCGAAGAGAGAATTGCAAAAGTAGCCAGTGAAGAAAAGAAATTACTTTTGCTCTACATTTCCTTTTTCTATATGAAGTTTTACTTCCTTATTACATAGTGCTATGTGCCATTTTGAATGCACACTCTCTCCTAACTGCCCAAAAATAGTATTTGTGATGGGAGGAAAAACTTCCTTTGGGGTAGGTTCTCAATCTATATCGTGTCTGCTTGGTTGAGAAAGAGTAAAATACTGATTATTTCTTTCTAAGTTTGAAATATCAGATAGGTTGTCAACAAGTCCAGGTATTTGGCTTTTATTATGTTCAGGGCAGGACATTCGCAAGGTGCCAATCGTATCAGATTCACTGACTATTGTGTGATAGGCGCTTAAAGGTTGTCGTAATTCTGATAATGTTTTGAAGAGACATGCGCAGATAGTTATTTGACCTGTAAACGTTATATTTGGGCAAGGTTTGCCTTCCTCTACGTAGAAAATGCTTGGGGATTTCACTATGCCTTGTGACAAGGATATGTTCTGAACATAGCTGAGTAACTACTGGCAAGTTCGTCAGAAATTTCAATTGCAATTAAGTGCACGTTTTTTAAGGTAAATTCTGTAACAACTGGAAAATTCTTCAAGATTCACTTGACTGACGATTGATAAATCTCATGAATATCGTAGACGCTGCAGACTAGTGTTATAAAAAAATAAAATTTAACTGTTAAAATTCTGTTAAGCCATCATTGGATGTTAATTAGAAAAACTAATAACAAAAATTCGCAAATAAATACGATTTATTCAAACAAAATTTAAACTTTGTCTAAGGCGTTTCGATTTATTTATTGTTTCAATTTGTTTGTAAATAAAGCTCAGCCATATTTGGTGCCGCTTTTAACGCCTTCAGTTCAAATTTCTAACTTGACAGTCTTGAGTTGAAATTATTGAACATTTTTCATCTTTTTCTTTTTTGAATAATTGCTCTCAGTTGCAACAAAATGATTTATAAACTAATGTATTTTAATTTTTTTAATTTGGAATAATATGAAATGAATTGCGTAATGAAATGTTTTTTAATTGAATGTGAAAATGTTTAGTTTTCAATTGACAGTAAAGGCACAACATAATCGAATTGGAAAAGCTTCCAGTAGACAAGCGACTGCAAACGCATTCCAAATGAGTTCTAATTAGAAAATATAAAACCAAACAAAAAAAAAAAAAAAAGAAAAAAGAATAATATTTAATAAAAAAAAAAAATGAAAACAAGCCTCATTTACATAGTATTAAAATTAAATTGGAAAAATGGCAAAAACATACTTAGTACATATTGTTAATTTATACGCAATTACTTTGTGCAGGCATAAAAAGTTGTGAAGGCACTTTGCCATTTTTAATTTTGTTAAAAAATGTAAGCGCTTACAGCAGTAAACAATACAAGAAAAAAATTAAAACAAACGAAAAATGCATTGAAAATGTAGAAGGCAAAGGCTGGCAATATTGCGTTTATATTGCAAGTTGCCGCTTGCGGTTGGTTGGTTGGTTTTTGCCGCCTAGGCAAGCGACCAATTAGCAAAATCAAAGCTTTTACATTAAAAAAAATATCTAGTAATTTCTATCATTCTTTTTTTTTTAAATTTAACAAAGGCCTAAAGCGGCACACTAATGGAAGCGTAAGTGCAGAAGGATAGGCAACAAACAAACAAAAAAAATATAACGTAATCATAACAACAATAATGTTGTTTATAATGTTTCTGAGGCATGCCGCATGCGTGGCATGTTGCGTTTTACTTTTTTTTTGTTATTATTACTTTAGTGATAACTATGAAAAAAAAAATCAACATACGAACAACTCGAACAAAAAATGTTGGTTAGCTGTAATGCAACATAAAAGAGTGCATAAAATAAAACAAAGAAAAAAATAATAATATAAACAAATTGCTAGTTAGAAACATTCAAAAAGAGCAACGTAGGCAATTAAATGAACAGACAAATGTATAGAATGGTAGGCATAAAGAATCGACTTCATGTTAATAGATTGCTTTTAGTATAAAAATGCACGACAAAGTAGATTCATTTACATTAAAAGTATCCGTACGCAATGTAATTCTGGGCAGATATGGCAGCATCAACTGTTTTTAAATTCAATTAATTATCATTTTAAAGTTCACAAAGCTTTCATGTTTACACGTAAATGTAAAAGATTGAAATTGTTAACGGAGACGACTCGGCAACAGCAATAGTAGTTTTCCCTTTGTTGTTGCAATGGAGAAGTGATCTTTTCAAAAATTTACATATGCTAACATGCAGCTCATAAAACATTAAAACGGCTCTTTCACAGCTCAACAATGAATCAGTTTGTTTATGAAGTTTCCATTGTACAAATCAAGTCTTTCGTTTAAATTTTGTATATATGTTTAAAGCACCCAAAAACGATTTAAACTATAAACTTATTATAATCATCATTAGCATGATACCAGAAAATGATCAAACGTTGTCCGTCCGTCTTACGCATACAAATGATGTTTCATACAAACATCAAAAAAGAAAAAATGCGATTATGGGTCAGACTATTTTTGGTCTGCTTCAGAAGCATAATTTTCAAAAACGTAAATAGTCATTGAAAAAGTAAATTGGAACAAAATTTCTGATGCAGACGAAAAGTTTTCTAACTATCAAAAAATCAGTTTATTGTTGTTTATTACATTATTCTAATTTTTTTTTTTCAATTCTTCTCATGCCGTTTTATTGTTGCTTTTGTTTACCAACTTCTGCCCGTCCTTTCCTATAAATCTTAAGCGATGAAATCAAGCAAAGCAAACACATTTTTCGTATTATCTTTTCTTCATGCTGAACGTTTTGAAAACGGTAAACTTAATTTTTTAGAAAAAAAAAATCCTGTTGCAGAAGAAATATTTTCAAACTATTTTTGTGTTTTCTTCTCTTCATTTTTTGATAGTTAGAAAAAAAATTGCTGTTACAGATATAAACTGCTTTACTGGTTTGAGAAATTTGGTTTGAAAGTTTATTTTTTAATCGCAGTCTCCCCGTGTAGAAGTAGATTAAACTTGTCCATATTTGGGCAATTACGCATTGCACAAAGGTATTTAAATCGGTCTATGATTTCAACCAGCTATATTTGTAGGTTTAAGCCCCAATAAAGCCATGGACGATCATATTTTCGAAATTCGAAATTTTTCGTAAGAACCTTTTTTATTCTTTGGTGAATGTTAGTAATACAGTAAACATTCTATACAAGAAACATATCTGAACCAAATTTCTCAAAAAAGCTTCTTTTGTAGAAAAAGTTGTCTATATAGAAAAAGGAGTATAAATTTCAAGAAAAATCAGTTTTGTGATTTATAGATAAATTAGCAGTTTTATTAGTTAAAATAATATTAGTTAAGTCTTTTAAGAACTGCTTTTTCTCTGATTCTTCGCAAAAGCAAGATCTCATTGCTTGTAAAGTTATTTTCCTCTGCCTATTCTATCGCGGCGTTGAAGGAATTTATTACATTTTCGATGCTGATTCTGCTCTCTTCTTTCAAAAAGTACGCTTTTCTCGTTGCTATCGGACGCGCTTTCCATTATTTCGGTCTCAGGGGGATATCATTCTCTCCCACAAAATGATCACCGACTTTATTAAATTCTATTTCGTCGATCGATGAAAGCAGATGTTTAAATGAACTCATGATAACGGATCGTGGCAGTTCATTCCAGGCTTCAATTATCAAAAAAGTCTTCTTAGTAGAAACCATGCGTATAGTTCATAATAAAGATCAGGATTTTTTAATGCGCAATTTGCTACAAAAGAATGTTCCTTGTATGAAGGTTGCTTATAAAAAGTGTTTACTGGACCAACAAAACCTCTTCAAACATCTATAATTAGCTGTATAAGACGCATTCGTTGTAAATAGTGATCATGAACGCTGAATTATTGCAATCAATTGTTCAAACTAACATTCCAATAGAGATAAGGTATGGAAATAGATTAGTCATTCATTGTAATATATATATCAAACATTGTATTATGTATATCATATAAATAGTAAAACATTCAATGTTCTGGATGCTCTTTCGCCAATCTATCACCCATTTATTATAAAAATCTACTAAATAGTACTAAATCTAATTTACTTAGCTTAAGAGGGAACTTACTATATCTGATGGGAAAAGGCATTAGAAGACACCATATGCTTTAGTTAAGAGATAAAGGAAATTATATATTATAAGTATTTCGAATTCTTGTCTGGTTAACACACAATAAATACTTTGTTTCTTAAATTCTGTTATTAAGCCGAACTTTAGCTCTAAATTTAACAGGCTTGGGACTAGTAAATAATTACCCCCATGTGCCTGTTTTAGGATATCTATGTGACTGCAGTAAGAAACAAGAAGAGCTCATACCATTAGGTTGTTCCCGCGTGGACAATTATTCTATCAACCATTAAAATTGTGGCTTGCCTTCTACGGCTCATTATAAATTGAAGATTTCGTTAGGTAACCTGCTCCAATCGCCACTTTTTATCTCATCTAACCACGTTCGATCGATAAGCTTGGAAATTTTGTCACAATAGAAGAACTGCAAATTAAAATTTAAATATCTTTCCGATATATACGTAGATTTGTAAAAACTTGAAAAAAAAAAACAATAACAACAATAACCAAATGTTACCAACATAAAATGCAGTTGAATTTTCAAGGTTTTCCAGTTCATGGTTTCTCGTATATACGTACATATGTACATAAACAACAAAAATAGAAACAACAAATACAATGGTTTGCAATGCACTTCAACAAAAAATTTGTCGATATTAGTAGCTTTTCATTTTTGTAATCCCACACGTATCTAATCTATTATTTGATAAATTAAATAATTCACGAAAATTTTCTTTTTGTTGAGCACAATTCTTTCTGCCAATTTCAACGATTCGTATTCTCTTTTTGCAAGTAATCTCCAATGGAATTCATAATATCAAGGGCGATAAATAACTATTTTTTATGTGACGGATTTATATATGATAGACCATTCCATACTATAAAAACGGGTTCGATTCTCCCTAAAATGGTTGTAATTGTTCATGGTCGGATTGCAATCAACTTAAATAAAGATATATATTTTGCCTATAGTTCCTAGATTGAATATAGAACCATTGTAATAATAGTAAATAAATTTTTCAAAGTGTACGTAAGTAGTGAGCTGCAAAGATACGAAAAGAGCGCAAAAAGGAGCGCGAACTATAGCAGCGCCGTTTTGCTGTCATACGCGGTTAGATACACGTGAATTGTTCTTGTTTGTTTTTGTTGTTGCCATTCGACTAGTTGCAGTTGGCGCTCCCCTATTTTTTTTTTCGTATAATTTTTATATAAATTCATTTTTAGCGAATTTTTTAATTTATTTCTCATGTTTTTTTTATTTTTTCATTATTATTTTTCTTTGTTTTTTTTAACTATTTTTTGTTGTATTTTTTTGAAAATATTTTGCGTCTTGGAAATTTTTTTTCATACACTGAAGTATTCACAGAATTCAAAGTGCAGTTGATAATTAATTTATATTTAATAGTCGTTATTTAGAATAAAAACAGGAAGTTTATATTTTTAATCATTGCCATGCGCACGTCTATGATATTTTAATTTCAGTCACCATTGAAAATCAGTGGAAAAATATATGTACATTTTTTATAATAAGAGAAGAACTAAAAATCTTTAAATATCATCATTTATCGGTGATAAAAGTGTAATAAAGAGGATTTTCTTTTGATTTTTTTTTTTAATTCGATAATAATACTGATTTTAAAACAGCTATCAAAGATAAGGAAAAAAAATATTTCGAACTAATTGACCAAATAATTATAAATCTTTAAAAGATTCACAACAACATCAACTTCAAAATACTTATAGCTGTAGATCGTAAAATAATGCAGTGGGGGATTGAAATTTATGTAGGCCCCCTTAATGTTTTTAAAATATTTTCAAATATTTATTGAAAAACAAATTTTTATAAAAAAAAAAAAAATAAATCACCTACGGTAGAATATAGTTTTTCTCATTTCAGAAAGATTTTTCTGAGCGGTCGTCATCTCTTATCGATGTGCTGGCAACATATTACGAGTAGTAAAATTTTTGCCTTGAAAATCTTCTAGAATTAGCCGTTCGGATTCGGCCATAAACTGTAGCTCCCTTTTCATTTTCCATTTGTCAATAAAATATAATATGCTTAACTCAAATGGTTGGAAAAGCTCCTTGTCACAAAGTGTGATGTATCGGGAATTACTTTAAAGCTCTGTAACGGTGGCACTAGTTTGCATTACAACAGACGGATAGATGAACATTAGTAGTTAGATTTCTGTCGTGATGGTGATCAAGATTATATACTTTATGAGGTCTTCCTCTTTCTTTCTATGCGTTACAAACATCTGATCAAAATTAATAAACCCTGCAACCTGTTGAATGCTGTAAAAAGTATATTTGAACGCGTTAAGTGAAAATTAGTTTGCGCGCTGAGTAGTCCTAAATATGTTCGTGTTGGTGTTTATGATTCTGGAAAATGAAAGTACACCATTGCAGTTTGATACCATCACTACTCAAACCTATGGCAATATTAGCAATTCTAAAATAACGAATTTTGAAAAAGTTGCTTTGATTGAATAACTTCATGATAGTCACTTTTTAAAAGCATTGAGTTCATTTCCCAGACTATGTTCTGTATCTCTTCATCATCTCTGTAGACTTTAACTAGCTCCTCTCCTCTCCGTCAAAGTTATCAAAAAACTCAAATTGATAAAGTTTGGCAACTAGAAAAACAAATAGTTGATCATTCCTTGGTTTTAAACTCGATACTACAATCATTAGTGAGAGGGTATCATTTGGCGGTTTTAAATTTTACTTAAATTCAGCGAGCAGTGAGGTTTCTATATTTAAAATTTTTTACAAAAGACTTTTGGCTTCGTTTCTTACGATGTGTTTTTGCTTCTGCACTCAGAGAAATAACCGCTTCTTTGTATCGTACAATAGTGCGCCTTCATGTCTTCATTGGATGCGTTTTCATCAAGAATTCTAAAGGTAACAACTTTCTTTTGTTCGTTTGTGAAAATTTTGGTATGTTAATTAAAGAAATAATTAACAAAGTTATAAACATTTCTATAGACTCCCCATTGTGGGGGCCAACTGACGATTTCCTATATCCGGTCCTGCAATAATAAAAAGAACAACAACAACCACAACATCGACCAGTGCAACAGCTATAGTTTTTTTAAACTGAAACCACAAAAAAAGCAACATTTAACGTTGGCATTATTATTGGCAGTGTTGCTTCCATTGCGGCTACTGCTGCTGTTCATCCATTGCGCTAATTTCATACTCATTGTTTATATTTACGACAATGTCGCTGACGGCTTATGACGCCCAGCTGAAGTATCCGCTGACAATGGAAACGTTGATGGTGGAGAGTTATACTTAGTTTGTGCAAAAGGTTTGTCGTTCGGTTGATGAATGATTGAAAAATACATGTACAGCTTTTGATAATACAGAAGCGCGCCTTATTTCGAATATTTACTGTTTTCACAGTACAAGTCGTTTTTGTTGTTGTCAGTTGCAATACTATTAGGTAAATGATAGTTAATGGATGGATAAGTTAAAATATGAAACCACAGGAGCAAAAGCGAATGATAATAATAACAAGAATTTAAAATATAAGTGGCAACGTTTTGTGTTCGAAACGCACATTCAAAAAACGAGAGCAACACAAAATAGAAATGAATGTTGAAAATTGTGAACCGAATATATATATATATATATTGTGAGTGAGCTAACAAGCGACGGAACGACCTGAACGACCACACCTTAATAATCACTTAAAAGGAAAATAATTTACGAAATTGCATTTGTACTAGTTCAGTAAAACAGCAACAGCTACACTACAAAAACAACAACAGCAACACTAAAATGTGATACAAAAAAAAAAAAAAAAATAAAGAAACAACTGTAAGGATTGAAAAACAGCAAGGAACAACAGAAACAGAATGAAACACACACATATACACACATATTTAGACAGTTACTCCTACATACAGCTACATGCGCTTGACTAGCAGCCCGCGGCCATTTCATAATTTAAACGCATATTGAGTTTCCTGTTAACATTTTCCGTATCCTGTTGTGTGCTTGTACCTCTTTTTTTTCAACGTCATAAATATATTTTTTATAAATATTGTTTTGTTATATACATTTTATTCACTCACTGACACTTTGAAAAAAATTCAATTGAAACTTTTTATTTTATATTCAATTAACTAAATTTTTTTCTTAATATTTTATTTTTTAAAAATATATATATATATATATATATATACACAGTTTCTTGCTATCTGTCTCCAATGCGCTTTCATTCTAACACTTCAGATACCTTTTTTATATCTAAGTATATTGCTTACTCTGCGTTGGGCGACAATAATTCTAATTGAAATTAAGTATTTCAACGATGAATTGTTGAATAGTTTTATCTTTGCACCGACTACTTCAATTAAAGTGTGTTGGATTATTAAGACATAAATTCCAACAGATGGTTCGGTAAATTTCTATCCTTGATGAATGAATTGGCTCGCGTATATCATAAATGAGAATTTTAATGCTCTGATAACTTGATAAAGGCAAATCTAAATAAATTTTTATTATAGTTATTTGAAAAGTTAACCAATAGCCAAGTGAATGAAATGTACTGTGTACATTTTAGAAGTTCTATTTGTTGACAGATGTATTCAGTTTAATTTGGTTGCAAAAAGTACTAAGGAGTATATTTACCAAAACACTACGAGAAAAATGGTAACGGTCGACTCAAGAGATAGATCCAGTAAAATATGAATAGTGTCATTGTTAGAAATCCCACGGGGTGAGTGTTAATCCAGTAAATTTGGCAGATCAACCGATTTATTAAAAAAAAATTCATCACTTTTTACACTAAAGCTGCGGCTGACGTTTTTTTTAATACCCACGAACTAAATGCTACCAATTCTCTTTTCAATCGGTTCTGCACCAATCGCTTTCGAATTTCTTTTCAATCGGTCTTGAGATTTCGAAAGGTATCTATAGGGTGTCAATTAACGCGCACGTCTGTTTAAAATAGATGCGTTGTTTTCATAGAAAGGTATCTAAGGTGGGATAGACAGGATTTGAATTTAGGACAAACTCGTGCCTGACTTAGGACAGGTTCAGTTCCCGCAAGGAACGGACATTGAATGTTTTGAAAAGTCAATATATTTGGAGACAGCAACTACTTTGTTTGCTATATGAGTTTTTACAGTTAAATAAAGTTATACGTTCTACGTCAACTATAGAAGAACTGTAATTAAAGGGAAATTTTCTTGGTTAATTACCACAGGATCGCTTTTGAGAACATTTTGAAGACCGCGAGCACAGTAAAGTTTTGTTCATATCACATTATTTTAATTTGATATGATTTTCTTAAGAATTGAATGGGGCTTGATTCCATTTAGACTATATGTTCAATCTGTACTAATATGAAGAAAAGAGATCCCAGAAACTTTACATAAATAATTTTCATTAGGTCTTTTGCTTTTGTGCAGCGAATTCTTATTTTGTTGTCTATGAAATATCACTACCTATCGAATATGCATACCAGTCGCCACTAATAACAAGTCTGTTCAGCCGAAAGTTATATATGTATATTAAACTGAGCACGAAATGTACATATGGTCAAGACACTACACTCAAGAACGAAAAGTTGTGTTCTTTGGGTGTTTACCTTTGTCGTATTTCATATATTGCAAAATCTGAACAAAGCTATATAACAAAAGATACCCAAAGTCGTTAATAGCTACATTTCTTGACTATTATTTGCACATAAAGGAAACAATTTTAATGGTGATATTTTTAACTTGTAAATGACTGTCAAATGTTCTAGATAGAAACTACATTAAACTTCTACACTTGTTATTCAATCATATAATAGTGAAGTGTCGATCTAGTCTTGTTGTGAATAATTCCTAATTATAAGATGAAATCTTTCATACTAGGATTAAGACTTCAATAAATAAATAAATAACATCACAAATGCATTTTCTTTAATCCTGAACATAACTTTTTCATCACTTTAGTGTTGACGAGCAATGAAAAGAAATGACAAAAATGAGAGGAAAATAAATAGTATAATATAGATTATGCTAAAAGGTAAGGTATAACATTTTATATTATTTTCAACAACATTCCTCTCGTATTTTATCAAGTTATGGAACTTTCATTCTTTTTATGAGATTTGAATTTTCAAATGAAAATATCTTAAACCATTATTCACTATTCTATAGAAAATCATAAAGTATTATAAATGATCGAGTGCTTTATGAATGACTCAATAAATTATTCAACCGATTACATGGAATTAAAATTGTTGCCAATTAACAGCCGCCGCTAAATAACTTCAGTTTTGAATGTATTTTTTGGAATTTACGGTGTGTAGAAATCCGTAATATACGCCCCACAATTGGACTTTAGCCCAATATACTCCGTCTCATGAAAGTTAATAGAACTCTCTGTCACAAAGTGCTTTTGATAATAATTATGATAGTGAGAAAATCGATGGTAGAAATAACGAATTTTAATATTTTCACGACATATTCATTTAATGATTTCAGCATTGTTTCATATCTATTTGTGGATAAATTTCATTGAAGTCG
>JAWNPW010000009.1:7115-23615 GCA_035078745.1 Diastata ussurica
AGTATAATCACATGATAATTATCGCGTACGTCATTGTCATCAGTATTGGACGTTGTCGATGATGATGACGACGATGCAGCGACAAGTGAGCTCAACGCACTTGTACCTGCACCGAAACCCCCACCACAATCAGAATCACCACTGAAATCTTCCTGTTCATTGACAGCAGCGCCTTCGGCCTTCAATATGCCAACACGAATAGCGGGCACCATATAAAGCTGTTGCAGCACCGAGTTCATATAGCAAGTGGCACCAGCATTTTTTAAACCTGAAAATCCTTTAATAGGACGCGCACCAACCGGTGGCAGAAAGTCCCATTCGCGCAACGGTTCAGTTTCTGTAACATCCATTCATTGATTAACTGTTACTGGAGAATCGATCGATTTAACTTACCCGTGCAAACGAAGTCGATTATTGTATTGGTGAGTAGCTTCATATTAGGAACACTATGCTGGCACAACGCTATCAATAAATCACAAGCGGCTGCTATCGTATGTGGACTCCGACAAACTGGTGGTGGCGCCGTTTCATGCTTCAGTTTGCCATGTTTACGTAAATGCAAATATTCGCGTGAGGCGGTAAACAGAAAATCATCGATTAGTTCGTATATCAAATTGTTAAGTTGCGCCTTCGTTTCGGGCTGCAAAAAGAACATCAATTCTTTGGCGAGACACAAGTGACCCTCGACCAGTTCTTCGTGCACCTGCGCGTCACCGGTTAGTTTAACATTCTCGCGAATTTTCTCCAGCCATTTAATCTCTTCGGCTAGCAAACCTTCACCAATGTGCAATGGCCAACTGCAAACACAGCCATAGGAAAGTGTACGACAGAGCAATTGAAAGAAATCCGCACAAGTGGCTTCATATTGTGGCACCAATGTTTTCAGTGAACTAACTAAAAGATTCACCATATACACAAAAGGACGACGATCACCCGCACAATAAGTGCACGTTAGAAACAATTGCTCGGCACCGATTTGACGCACATGACGCGATGGATTCTTCAGCACAATCGATGTTATATATTTCGGCCATGTTGGATCATTGCTCAGCGCCTCGTTGGCGTTCGGATTTAGTACCAATGCTATGGTGAGCGCTTCGAGCGCTTCTTTGCACATAGCAAAATCTTGTGCATCTGGCATTGTGACGTCGTCTTCGTAATCATTGGTTCCGCTGCCAAGCGCCTGCAAATTGCCACACGATGATGCCCAAGCCAATTGCACCACTGCCTTAATGGTAGTGATGTCCGGACATGACCATTGCAGTGTTGAACTGAAAAGTGTTCGACAGCGTTCTCCTTCATTACTGGCCGAAAGCATTTCGGCAGCCAAAATTTCAGCTAACTTTGTAGATATACCACGCAGCGAGCTTTCCGATGAATTCGGTATTGAGGTTAGTAACTGCTTGAGTATATCCACTTGTGAACGTGCACCGATATCAAAATCGCAAAGCAATGGTTCGTCGCCTACACGCGACAGCACATAACCGACAATATACAGGAACAATTTGGCCAAGCGCAGAACACATTGAAAGGACGCACGTTTCGTATGCATATCAGCATTGGGCAGGAAATTGTTTTTGGTCAACAGCTCGAGTATGAAGTGAGCGCAACCTGAATGCAGCCATGAAGATTGTATTTGCAAGGCAGCTTCACCGTATGGATCCAGCGCGGGTATCAGCAGACCATGCAACACTGATAAATTGTATAGAACCTGCGCTGGTGTAGGATGAAGGAAAAGTATTTCTGGCGTGCAATCCTGTGAATTAAACTACAATGCAAGTAATTTCGACAGTTAGTTGAATTTAAAACAAAATGAAACAAAATTTAAAACTCACTTGATCATCGCCTGACGTTGTGCTAACTCCACTGACGCTGCCACTACTAACATCATCTTCCTTCGAAGTATCAGCGCTCGAATGTCCAGGCAGGCGACACATAACTTGCAGCATTTTTACAGTCTGACGATCACAAGGCAACAAATGTAACAACATTTTCGCGCTCTCACGTAAACGGCCATGCTCCAGATCACTACCTAATTGATATAATTTCAAGAAAAATTCTGTATACTGATAATTCTCTGAAATAATAACACCAGGCAACGTATTCTCCGACTCAACACGTTGCATATCGGGACAAGGGCGTGGCGGTGAACCAGTGCTAGAATCACTCGATGAATCAGGACTGCTCGCCAATCCAGTGCCGATTGGCGTTAGTTTCGCAGTGAGTAACATTTTGTCGCGTATTGTATATTGATATAGTGGATTTATTTCATCAGTTATGTCGATCAGTTCACCATTGTTATAGAAGAGATCCACTTTAATATTGGCCAGCGATGAGCCTTTGATGCGCTTCAACAGATTACGCTTGAATGCCGCCATCGTTTCATTGCTGTGCGTTGTGACTTCAATATCATCGATCTGACGTCCGGGATTTTGAAAGTGTATATAGAGACTAGTGTGTTTGCCGCGTGTAACACGACTCAATGGCAACATAGTACGATCACCGTTAAATGAGCGATCGCACTCCTTTATGTACTCCTGCAATACTTTAATAATGCGACACATTTTTTCCGCTTCGATAAAACGCATTTTCAAATCTTTCGAGTCATTCGAATTGTCTGCTTGATTGGAATCATCAACACTTCCAACAGCAACATCGGACATAGTTTTACCCAATATCAGTATATTGCTATAATGTGTACGCAAACGCTCGCAACATTCGCCGATAAACATTTCATGAAAATCCGATATATTCTCTTGCAAACGTGGACCCAAAGCAGTGGAGACTTCCTTCAGCAAATCAATTGCTTTATTGGCGATCTCCTCTTCGCCTGTTGTTATCACACGCCACAGATAGTCTTTGCCAATGAGATCCTCATTATCGAGTATATAGCCACGATGTATAGCCTTTAGTTTATCCTCTTTGGAATTGACGGCTTTAAAGAAACGTTCAAAACATTTAATGCCACTCTCTGTTAGTAAATGTGGATCCAGTTGTAGTATATTATTCTCAAAGAAATCCTTATTAATGCCCGGATCCAAATCGGGTTCCTCTCCCATAAGTTTACCGAACCAGCGGAAACATTCTTCTCGATCCGTTGGGAATACAGCATTAACTGCCAAACAATGCCAGATTTGTTTCGCCTAATGATGTGTATTGAAAATAGTAAAAATCGAAAGCAAGTTATTAGTTTTCAATTTCGCATTTCTTCCAACTTGGAAATAAATTTTTATTAATAATGAAGGTATTTATCCAAACGCCAAAGAATCACCGAAACCGCGCAAAGCTTTTAAATTCAAACATTTACTTATTCGACCCCCAAAAAACTTTTTACAAAATTACAACCTAATAGTCACAGTCGGATATTGCGAGTTGAATTGCCGGGTCTCTGACTTTTCATTCTGTCCGGTGTGAATGATATAAAAAGCAGTACAATAATATGGAAATAATATTTTGATAATATTTGGTAAAATTTTTTTATCAGGTGTACTTTATGCCGTGTATATTCTTTGAATTGTTTTGTTTCAATAATATTTAAAATGGCTGAAGTGATTTGTAAATCTTTAACTTAAAAGTTCAATTGAGCGATTTGTAAATTTTTGCAATTCTTAATAATTTGAAGAAAATATTCACAAGATATATCTATTCAAAGTAGCTCGCAAGTGTAACCAATACTTGTATGTTTGGAGGAATACCATTTATTAATAACTAGAAAACGCACCTGATCAGCACAGAGCCAAAGCTGTCCATCTTTGAGTAGAAACTTAAGAAAATCCAAGCGTTCTTGAATTTGCATATTGTGTGGATAACGTCCATCGACACAAATAGCTGTCGGTTCCAAATTTGGTGTTTTCTTAACAACACTGCGTATTTTATCCATATATGAGGTCAAACTATTTGTCACCAATATGACTAGCGAATAGTCATTTTGTAGACGTTCGATGACTTGTTGTCGATTTAGCGCTTGCTGTGCGCGCGGCGCATGATTTGGCGTCGATTCGTAAAGGCAACAAATTTCGCGTATTAATCGCAATGCAGGCAATACCCAAGCATCACCGGCTTTCAATTCACCCACACATTTATCCAACCACACAACTTTCTGTGCATCTCGTTCCTGCGAACAACTGTAGTCAAGTATCTTAACATGTGCAGCAAGCGCTTGATCAAGCACTTCGGGTTGTATTTCCGAACTGTGCGCAAGCGCCCAGAATAGCTTGAGCACTTTTTGTGCCATTACACCGTTCTTATCATCCTCGGCCAATCGACGTATCAACTCGAGTAATCGTTCACGCTGACGCTTATTGGCGGTCGTCATACTCGCTTGAAACGATTCAAAGAGATGATCCAATTGTTCTGGCGTAAAATCCCAAGCTAATTTGGCGAGCAAATCATGTACATTTTTCACGATCGCCTCATGCTTGCCCGCTTGAGCACGCCATACCGCATCCAGATCCTCCAATGTTAAAGCGTGTTCTTTAATCAAGAAGCGAATAATTTTCTCCAATTTGTCAACATATTGTGGTTGATGTAATGAATCTTTTAGTACAATTCCCAACACATCAGATGTTTTTATCCAAGCCTAAACGAATATAGAAAATTTGTTTTAATATACAAACTGGTTAACTGGTAATTACTTTTAACTTACCGCCATGCGTTCGGCTGTTAACCAATCCATTTCATCATCGGGAATACAATGTGGTAACTGTTGCGTGCGATGTGAATAGTATGAAACGGATGTCAATACTTTGTTAATCTCATTAAGTGCATTCATTTTGCCATTAAAACTTGACACTTGCAGCAAACGCAAAATCATTCGTAATCGAAACATTTCCAAATCGCGTATTAGATCTTCCTGCCCAGTCAAACGACTGGCTAGATAACGCGCTGATTTCACAATGCCATTAATATAGTCGTTGCGCCCTTCAGGTTTCACTTCACGCTTGAGCTCATCATCTGAGAAACTATCGAGTAAATCCAACACGACATTCCATATTGGCATAAAATACTTGGCAATTGTTGCCGGTGTCAACAGTTCATAGCACTGCCCGAAAGGACGCAATAGACTGTAAATTAATGCTAGTGTCAAACGATTATCTTGCGATTGGGTTCTGTCAGTTTGATGGCTGCTGCTATCATCAATGCCGGTGCTCATAAGCGAAGCAGACTTTGACGATGATGACGTTGAAGATGTTGAACGTGCACTTAGATCACCACCACCAGTCGATGACGAAGATGAAGCTTTATCCTGATTGCGTTTTAACAATAGCAGACCATTGTTAAATCGTTCGAGCAAATTATCGAATCCACCCAATTGTCCAAATCGATTGATAAGATCGACAAGCCAACCGCGTGGTGATTTTGGTTCTGGTGGTGGTTTTGCAAACATTTTATTCGTATCGAGTACACCCCATAAACAATCGGGCGGTGCAAAACATTCTGGTTGACGTGCCGCATTGAACGTATTAAATTTATTGTCCGGATCAAATACAATTGCGAGCAAATCGAGCAGATACGGATTGTCGCGTTGCATGTGTATAGCAATTAAATGCAACAATTTACCACAGGAAACTAGTATGCAATGATGTATATTGTACTTCCATGAGTTGACCGCTTCGTCGGTCAATATCTTTGCAAACGAAGTTGTCAACGCATTGCGATAGAATTGGACGCATTGCTCGCACTCATGATCGACACCTAAACAAACAATTGGTAAAATATAATAAATATATATTCAAATTCGTAAATCAAATTAATTTTTTTGTTATACCGGCTGCTGAAAGTCCAATAGCTGCGTTAAGTAACACCTCCAATTCCTGTTCGGGCAGTACCGGCACAACCCATCGCGGATTCGATATTTTCAGTGATAATGAACGTAGTTTTATCGTTGGAAATGCTGCGATTAACTTTTCGGGCGAACTGTATTAAAAGTATATAAATAAAAAATTAATTCTTAGAAAAAATTTTAAGAAAAGTATTATTTAATTATTTCAAACAAATATATAAACAAAGTTACAAAAATAAATAACGCAACATTAACTAATTTTTAGAAGTATATTTATTCCTTTTCTTATCGCTGCTTTTGCTGGGGTTGTTTTGCCAAACTTTTATATAAATTCTTTTTTATACATTATTATAAAATGATGATTAAGCTTTGGTATGTTACTTATACGGTAATGAATTAACGGAAGCACCGGAAATTTTTTATCTGCATCGAAAAATGGGTTCATTTAACCATGTCCGATCGTCTTTCTGTTTGGTAAGTAGTATTTTTTCTATAGTTATTCATTCGAGAAAATGAAACAATTCGGATCAAGCTTTTATAGAGCCATATATAACATATAAAGTGACAAACAGAAGACAGTATTAGTAAATAACTTTTTTTGTTTTTTTCTTTTCGTTTACAACAATCATACAGTGTATTTGTGTGCATATTTGATCAGCAGTTTCAAAAAAGCAGAATAGTCATATTTATGTACGTAAATGATTGTTTTTTTAGCATCATCAATAAGGTAGTTATTGTTATCTCAATTTGTTTATAGCTTGCATATAATTTTTGTAGATTTGAATACAAAAATTTTTCAATATGCCAGCTCTTCAAAACAAAGATTATAAATGAAGATCGTTTACGTTGAACAGAATAAATATATATATATTTACATTCGACCTACCCATAGCGAATACAGAAGGGACCACGCAATTAGATCGTTATATAGAATATTCGTTATACAAAAATGAGCAAGCTTTTTATAGAGTTTTTAATAAAAGTAATTTTAAAAAATAATCTGTGTCAGAAATAGGATTTGATATATTTGATATCACTCGAAGGATGCTTTGCTCAACAAGACCAATACAGTTCCGAGCTTAACAGCTGAATTTATTGATAAATATAGAATATTTTCACTAACTCTATAAATATTCTGTACACTATATCTTTGAATTAATCTACAAACAACATATATTTGAATTAAATAATTGTAATAGTACCAATAGTAGTGTTATAATTTTTCAATTAGTTTTAATCTCCTTTTTCCAAGATTTTCAAAAACTTGTTTACCTTTCTGATCGATATAGATGAGCTTTTTAAATTTTAATTTAAATTCCATTGAAATTTTTTATAGCAAAACTGAGTTCTGGCCCAACAATATAAGGTATTGTATACATTTTACCCATTATTAGTTACGACACTATTTTTTAATCGGCTATGAAATTAGTTCGGTAATGCCGCAACATATTTTCTTTGTTCGATTTAAAAAATATTAGACAAAATTCCCAAACAAAATCTTGGTAATGTAAATCAATCAAATGAGTTTCCTTTCAAGAAAACCGAAAACGACCAACATGAAAGATCTTTGAAAGCTTATGAAATTCAAAATTGCAACCTATGAATGAATGAATGTAAATAAATGTTGCATTACTTAGTATATGAAATTAAAGCTTCAAATGGATAGGCAGATGCTCAGTCAGCTGTATGCTATCAATTCGCTCCATATTCCCACAATAGAAATGAATTTATCGCAACTGAGTCATAAACAATTTACATTTATAAATAAACACAAGATAAACATATTGAAAAATAATATTAACAAAAATATCAACAAAAAAAATTCTAGCAAATAAATACACAATTACAGACATATATGTACATATATTTTGGTATATGAGAAGAGTGAATAAGCGCACTATAAATGAGTTAGTGAGCGTAGAAATTGAGGAACAAAGGAACACCAAGACGTCGTATGACGTGCGACACTCCCAAATACACAATTTAGATTAGAAAATGCCGAAAAAAAAGAAGGTGAAATAAAAATTGCAGCTGAGCAAAAGAAAATTGAAAAAAAAAAGAAAGTAAACTCAACGAGGCACAACAAAATGGTCAAACAACACGCAAACATTAAAATATAAAAAAAAAAAGCCATGGTGGGGGAGGTTGTGAATTTTATCAACTAAACTAACGCATTTTGAGCGCAAACATTAGATTTTTTTATATGTTCGTTTTTCGCAAGGCACTCACGTATACAAAAATCATAGGAAGACTTACACATTTTCCGATGCAATCAGGCCGTCAATTGTTGCTGCTGTTATTGCAGCTGTTCCCGTCGATGTTGTTGTTGTTGATGTTGATGATAATGTTGTTGTTATTGTTGTCGTTATCGTTGTGGCATCCGCTGCCGTATTAACGGCTGAAGTTTGGTCTTGAGTGCTGCCACCGCCACCACCAACATTACTGCCGGTAATATTGTTAGTATTGGTATCGCCACCGATTGTGTTACTACCGCCACCATTGCCGCTGTTATTGCCACTATTGCTACCACTAATACCGCTGTTGCCGACACTGCTACCACTTATATTGTTGCCCGTTTGGCCTCTACGCGTGTCAAACGTCATGCCGCTTCTCTTTGTCCGTTCTCGTTATTCGTCGTTTTCGTGTTTTTGTCGTTGTTGATGTTTGTGTGTTGGTGCTCAGCTGAGATTGCGACCCGCACTTCTGTATATAGGCACTGCTGATGATGATGCTGCTGCTGATCACGACGAATGTTATTTACCACGATTTTGTATGTTCTTACGGTCATAACTCACCCACAACGCCTGTGTCAAAATCAATTCCTTCTTTTTTGTTTTAGTTTATGATGATTTTTGTGATTTTCAGTTTCTATTTGCTACTTTTTTCAAAAAAAAAGAAAAAAGTTGCTTCGGTGCGTTCGTTTTACATATTCCGCAGGCAAATGCAAAAATCTATAAACTGCAACGAAAGCACAAACAAAAAAGAAATAAAATTGAAAATATATATATGAAAATAAAAGAAACAGTAAAAGCAAAATAGCATGAAATGAGAAAACTATGTTAGGATATGAAAAATCAATATTATTGTAAATAATGTTAAGATTTTGCGGCGGTTCCAACTTCATAGCGTATTCATTTTTATAAATATTTTATATTTTGAAGTATTTGAAGTGTTCATACGAAAATATATATACATATGTACATATTAAACAATTCTTTTACTTGACGCTCTCTTTTCGAAATTACATCATGCTGTTTATACACTAAATGCTAGATTCTTTTCTTTTTATATCGTCGATGATTTTACAACCGCAGCTAAGTAGTCGGTGGTCATAATTTCAGTGTTTTGCAAAAAAAAAAAAAAAAAAACCTGTGAATGATAATATATGAGCAAAATAATAAAGAGAGTGTTCTAGAGCGAGAGCAGAGTGTTGTCAACAGCTGTAATTTACAAAAGTTCGAATTAGCTTATCACTATGTACATCTCGAAAATCTGATAATTTTTGAAAATGTGAATTTTAAGTTGAAATATTTTCTATATATACATTGCTTATATTGATAACAATTCATAACTTTTTTCATGTAATTTAATTAGGAAGCAAAAATATTTGACAACTCTACAAATAGAAATTAAGCAATTGGTGAGAGCATATGGAGAGCATAAACTGCAATGGATTGATTGCAAATGCATTATTCAAGTGTGGTGAATTTTTTTATTATTAATTTTCCTGCAAAAATTTGTCTTTTTTTAGATTCCAGAATAAATATTTTTAATATTAACAATACTATTCTTTATAAAATTTGAACACCAAATTCATTTATTTATTGCTGCGACCTTTGTTTCTTTGCTATCTTATTTCCAAGAAAATGAGATGGATCTTTTCTTTGGCAAATCAATAGTTACAAAAACTTTTTTAAGATGTGAACTATCTCAAACTCTTACGCGTATATTTTGAAGGGTTTTTATGTTTTTAATCACCGCAAAATGGAATGATATGAAGTTTATCGAATGTTTTTCACTCTTAATATATTTTCTTTTTTTTCTACTTTTTTCAACTCACCATCTTTTGCATCCGCCCAAATGGCATTTGGTTTTGTCCTTTTTATTATCAAATTCCATGCACACTTAAAGTATTATTCAAATGCGTATTTTGTAGTTCACTTTATGCTCACTTTAAATTGCAATAGCACACGAAACAAAACAAATTCTATCTATTTTAAAACTATTTTCAGCGGCCGTCTCTCTTTTAGAAAAATCAGCCGGCCAGTAGACAAAATGGCGACTTTTGCTGTGGTGAATAAATTTGCTTTTATGTTGTGAAATGTTGAGATTATTGCTTTTAAATGCTTGATTTTGGCGTTATTTAAATTATTTTAATTTCCACATTTAGTTTAAACGATCACTTTATTTTTCTTGTAAAATGTGTACATGATTTTTCCAGCGTATCAAAAAAAATCTATTGAAATCGTTGCAAAAATCTTTGCCATTGTTGCCAATTCTCTCTCTTTCAATGTTGAGTGTTGCCCAACCAACAATAACCATTTCAGAAAATAAGTGTTGTAAAACTTTTGGAAACATATTTTATCTGTTAAAATTTGGTTTTATATAAATTTCTTATTTTTTTTAATTAAAAATGTAACACACATTTTAATTTTTTTTAAATTTTTTAATGGAAAAAATAAATATTTAAATACGAAATTTCACGAGCAATCATCAATCAACCGTGATCTAAATATTCTTTTCATTTAGCGTGCATTGATGTTTTGTCCCTAATAAGTTCTAATTTTGTTTGTTGGCGAATAAAGAGTGGTTTTTGTTTCACGTGCACCGAGATACGCTTTGTGTTTGGCATTCGTAATGTCAACACCAAACATACAAGAAGAAATCATAACCAAAAGAATTGCAAATGCAAATGGGACTTAGTGCTTATTTTACCAAGTAAAATCTAGTATGGATTGTAACTTAATTACCTGATCTCATTTTCACTATTAAAATTTTGAAATCATTAAGAAATCTTCGTCGAGTACTTAAGTATAGCTTGGACTACTATACAGCTGATCACAACAATTGAAGTGTCTAAAGGTCCAAATACACTACACAAAAAAATTGCGCAAACTTGTGTTTGCGCAAATGTGTTGTGTAGGTCTTCGCGGATATTTTGTTTTTGCGCAAATAGTTGTGCCTATATCTGAAAGTTTTTGATATTTTCGATAAATCAACGATAAGTATTTTGCGCAACCTTTTGTGTAGTGTATTCGGGCCTTAACTTAAACAAATTTAATTAATCTATAGAATTAAAATGAACGAAATTATATCAATGTTTAAAAAAAATTACTGTACGAAAACTTAAGTACGTATTCACGTAAGAATCCATGCTAAAACTTAAATTCAACCTTATCTTGCTTGGCGAAATCGACTCCCGATTTACAGAAGAAACATTTGCCTGGAAATAAAAACCCCTCTCTCTTCCTCCTACGGCCCACACCAACAAACTAAATGTTTTTCATGAAATGTTTCTGCGACTGAATGGAATTATGAGAAGGTTCAGGAAAAAAGCGGTTTAAAATTAGGGTCATGCCCACTTTTATTTAAATTGGAGATTTTTTAAATTGTTCATACGAGAATGAAATTCTTCATTCATTGAAAGCGACTCTGTCAGATGCGAAAAACGCAATTGAGAAAATGTCAAAATTTGACATTAGATTTTCTGTTCGATCAAAATCAAATCGCTGACGTATTTTTTTATCTATAAACTAATTGACTTTGGACATATTAGACTATTAACAAATAAAAATTGCAATATTATAAATCTACGAACAACTTCTTCATCAACTTGTACTTTTATTGTATAATGAGTAAAATTTAAATTTTTCGTATTTCAAAAAAAAAAAATATATATATATTAGACATATACATACGGCAAAATTAATATTTTCTTGGAGTCTATCAGCCAGCTGGCTGTGCTAATGACCAACAACATTAATATGCAGCTTCTCATATCAAGTGTTTGTTTTGCGCTGACGAGCGCCGTCGTCGGCAACGCTTACTACCAAAAGAAACAATTCTATCCTGCAGTTGTTTATATTACCAAATCAAATGCATCCATGGCTGTAAGTGTTAATGATAGAAGTTTCGATGTCTTCTGAGTGATCCAAATTAATGTTATGTTCTGTTTGCAGGTCATCTATATACAATTCTTTGTAATTGTATTCATGTTCGGAAAATTATTGCGCAAGGTAAGATTTAAATGAATTTTAGTAAGTGGAACGAACGGATGTTCACAATGAAAAATTGTTCATTCTCACGCAGATTTTCCTTGGCACATTGCGCGCAGCTGAATTCGAACATTTACTCGAACGATTTTGGTATGCACTAACAGAGACATGTTTGGCGTTTACCGTTTTTCGCGATGATTTCAATCCTCGATTTGTGGCTTTATTTACCGTTTTACTATTTCTCAAATCATTCCATTGGCTGGCGGAAGAACGCGTTGACTTTGTAAGCATTTTTTCCCAACAAAGTCATACAATGTTGTATAATTTGATTCTTAATTATCCTGAATTAGATGGAACGTTCGCCAGTGCTGGGTTGGTTATTTCACATACGCGTGGCCAGTTTATTGACAGTGCTCGGTATACTCGACTATGTGCTTCTAATGCACGCCTATAGTTCGACTCTTGTGCGTGGCCCTACTGTTCAATTAGTTTTCGGTTTCGAATATGCCATACTGCTGACCGTTATAGCTAGCACAACTATAAAATATGTGCTACATGCAGCAGAGATGCGAACAGAAACACCATGGGAAAATAAGGCTGTGTTTTTGCTATATACCGAATTGGTAATTGGGCTCCTCAAAGTATTGCTATATGTATTGTTCGTCGTTATAATGGCTAAGATTTATGCATTGCCAATGTTTGTTTTTCGGCCGATGTTCTTCACTATACGCAATTTCAAGAAAGCATTGAACGATGTTATAATGTCACGACGCGCTATACGCAATATGAATACACTCTACCCGGATGCAACGCCCGAAGAGTTGCGTTTATCAGATAATATTTGTATTATTTGCCGGTAGGTGACTTGATTACTCCCATTTCTATGCAATTACAAATATTTATTTGAAATCTTTCGCAGTGAGGACATGGTCAATCATTCGAAGAAGTTGCCTTGTGGTCATATTTTTCACACAACATGTTTGCGTTCGTGGTTTCAACGTCAACAGACTTGTCCCACTTGCCGTTTGAACATTCTTCGCACCCCAGCGGTGAATTCAACTGCTGTACCACGTCAAGATGATGCAGTTGCAGCTGGCCCAGCAGCTGCAGGTGTACCGGTGGCACAACCGGGCGCACCACATGCTCAACCCGCTCAGATTAATTTGCAGCAAAATAATGCAACCGAGACTGGTGGAGTACGCATCGAAGCAGGAGTCGCTGCTCCTTCACCAACTGTTGGTTTTGATATTTTAGGGGATACAAGTATGCTCGTTTACATATTTTATATATGAATTCATTCATCAGTTTTGTATCGATTTGCAGATTTCCCTGCTGGTACGCTTCCCAATAATCTACCGAGCTTTGGTGCTGTTCCTGGTGTCGGCAATTATCCGACTATGCCAATGATGCCACCATTTATGATGCCACCACCTTTCCCCTTCGTTGCTCCATATGCAGTGCCACCACCACCGATGCCACCAGATCTAACAACTTTTAACGACGATGAACTGAAAGCATTAGAGGGAACCGAACGTCACAATATTGAAGAGCGACTGAAGGTGAAGACGACAAATTTTTTAATTTTTCAAATAATGAAAATGTTCCAATCATTTTTCAGCTACTACGTAATATTCAACTTATGCTTGATTCAGCAGGTATTTTAATGAATAATTATCAGATAATAGCTGCACGTATGCAATCAGATATTGCTATAAAGCCAACAAAAGCTACCATAACATCGGTGACGCCGTCATCGTCTGGTGTTGCATCAGTATCACAGGCAACGGTGAACATCAGTGGTGATGTGGGGGATAAACCAAGTACATCCGCTGCAGCAGCTGCTGTGGCATCTACTTTAGCTGCTCCAATGGCAGCACCAAAACTAGAGACATCTCCAATGACTGAAAGCGTCGTTACGCCGCAGCCGCCACCTCCGCAAGTTGAAACAATGAAATCATCAACTGCAAATATATCCGCATCTGGAACAACTAGCAAAGTCACAATCGAAAATATCGGTGCTGATGATGATGATCTTGATTATAACGGTCATGTTGGCGATGCACCGTCTTCCTCGTCAATAAAACTGAGTGATGCGGAGAGGGCTGAACTAGATGTTCTACGAAAAAGACGGTTAAAATTTCTCGAGGAACGTAATTAATCGACAACGACGCCAACAAAAATATAGGGACTGATGTTGATGGATCACCTGTTGATATGACGGCTTCAAACTAACACCACCACCACCACCATTCACCACAACAACAAGAAAAACAATTACTTTTTATTTACATATGTTAAGTTTTTTCGATAAATTGATATAATATCGATAATGAACGATAATCGATCCTTCGAAACGATAAATGTATGAGAATTGATGTGCAAGTTTAATATATGTAGCAATATATATTGTGTAAAAAAAAACAGAAAAACAATTAATAAATAAAAAAAAACGAAAGTTTATAATAATAGTAAATATAAACAAACAAAAAAAATGGGAAAATTGATTTACTGTATTCAATATGATTTAATGTGAGCAAAGAAAATTTAAAATTATTGGAAAAAAAATTGATACTATTTTTTCTAGATCATGCAATTTTATTTGATTAAAGAAATTAAATTTATTTTTATTATGCAATTCTACAATTTCTTTTCATTTGCATCAAAGTTTCCATTTTGCTGAATTTTATTCACTCAATTTGTGGACGACACTTTCCATAGCGTTGAAAACATTTACGGATCACTGGGAAAAATTAAAAAATAATTATTTATAATTTATATTTATATATATTTTGCGATAACACTTTAGATAACAATGAAAACTGAAGCTTTGCTTATGGCTGGTGATGTGAACTTTTACAAAAAGAACAAAAATAACCAACTCGGCGAAATTCTAGAATATTTTTCGATAGTTAAAAATTAGTAAATCAGACTTAAGACACAAATGAGGTATGAGTGCCATCATTTTCTTCTCACTACGTCGCGTATTTGAATCAAACCGAGGAGCCACTACTGTTACTTAAGATGATATTGAAAAAATAGGCTCGATTTTGTTAGAGTGAAAAAGTACACTAGAAACTTTAAACTTTGTTTTCTCAAAACTATAATTTTAGACTTGAGCGTTTATTGCTTAGACCACAGAAATAGTCTATGATATACGCAATAAAATAATTCCTTATGCACATTTAAACTTAATTCTAAATTACAATATCATATGACGAATATTCCATAAAAGTTTTCTTTAACTACAGTTCGTAGCGTTGCGCGTTTCTATTTCACGGAACTCGGCTGGATCAGTAAATCGAACCGTTAATATATAAAAAACTGATGGAAAGGGAATCAGCAATAAAGCGGTGTAGTGATAGTCCAAAGCAAACATTCCGAAGCCAAGTAAAATCCAATGGATAACTAGTTCAAAAGTAACAATATAACAAATTCTAAAGTAACAATACATTTCCACCGAATATTTTCATAAATTTTTACTATAATTTAAAGCCACTTACGTATGGTAACGAAATTTTTCACTTCCATGACTGAAGAACGGATCAAAGATTTGAAAGATTGATCCAGTTTGAGTGAGTAATGTATAGCATTAATGATCATTGATATAACAATACTCAAATAGGGAAAACAATAATCTGTAATTTGAGAAAATTTAAATAGTAAAAAGCACCGCTTAAATAAGCTTAAAATAGTCAAGTATAACTCACAAATTAAGCCACAAAACAACGCATGTGCAAATGATAAGAAGGGCAAAAAATACATCGCTGAGTAGAATGGCATTTTGCCGCGTATGCCAGTAAAAGATCTGATCAACGAGCGTAAGACAATCATAGTTACCAAACAAAAAAAATAGAAAACCAGCACTATTGTTTGCAATGGGTAAACTGCTTCCTGTGTGCAGTGTAAGCGTTTTCCATAATTGGGTGCCGGATTATAAAACAATGAATACCAATCAGTGAAACGACGTACTTCACAAGCCCACAATCGAAGTTCGCCCACTGGATCAACGACAAGCACAGAAATTAAAATTGAAATTGAAACTTCAATAAACGCAGAAGCAGTAAGAATCAATTGTTTACGCGAAAATCTGAGAAAATATTAGAAATATCAATTTAATGATATTAAATTATTAAATTTTTAAAAATTTTAAGTAACTCACTTGCGATCCTTCGCATCCATATCGATGAAAAAACAATGCAACATCAATGGCAACATAGCCATAAAACACAAATAAAGCCATGAATAGTGACTCAATTCGCTGCGGCATGGAGCGCAGGCATAGCTTTCATTTACCTGCAATATAAAAATGTGAAACGTAGTTTATACATAATTTGTCTGTGAAGAAAGGTGCTCCTACCCTCCAACCATGGTCGCAAGCACCACATTCACTCCAGTTACCGTTCTGCAATAGTGTATGGCCGCAGTATAGACCCGGACAACGTGGCAGTTCCAACATTTCAAGTGTATGAATTGTTTAATAGATCATTACTTTTAAACATTATT
>JAWNPW010000009.1:33016-44056 GCA_035078745.1 Diastata ussurica
TGTGTTTCGGTGAAGTTGTGTAGTCGAGTCTTTCCGCCGAAAATGTATTTTTATTACCTTCACCAGTGGTGTACTAAATTTGTAAATCAAAGTTTGAGAACTTGTATGAGATACACAAGCATGCATATAGAAATAAAGAGTTTTGGAATTGTTTAGCTCCATAATTTTACAATTCTCAACTGTTTTTTCGTTTGTGTGCACGATATTTGTCAAAGACTTTTATCCGAAGAATCTCGAATTCGTCACTGAGCATGGTAAGAACATTTTACGATAATATATTGTTTTCAATTAAGCTCTTTAGAAAAAAAAAACAGCTATACAAAAATAATAGACATTTTTCTGTATTATTGTACCAAATACAAATTAAAAATTTACACATATAGAAAAATTCTTAAAATTTAATATCAATCTTTGAGCTCTTCATTTCATCTTCAAGAACGATTTTTTCCGTCACAAATCATGCAATATTTCTCGAGTTTCTACCTCCATAAAAGGTGCTTCTCATAATTCAAAAACTAATCTTATCATAATACTTCGTAAGCGTAAGCCACTGCTTGAGTGGGTTGCTGCTGCTAGATTAACGCACGCGATGGTATGTTGATGCCTGTCTACCTTTTTGGTTTTCGTCATTTGTTGCGCCGCATCTGACAGATATGTGATTGCGTTTTTCTCCATATTGTCACAGATAGGTGATAGGTGTTTTTTCACGCTTTCTTGTGGCTTTTATGCCATTCATTTTTTCTCTCACTCCGCTTTTTGATCATTTTGTACCAAAAACGTCGCTTGAATGTTGGAACTTCAAAAATATGAATTTTTGTGTTTTTAATTATAGAAATTTATAAATTGATTAATGACTTCGCGGTTTTTGGTGAAAACAATGGGAAAAAATTATTCGTTGCTTTTTTTTAACCAAATTTCCCTGCTGAGGTAACACTTTTCAATAGCCTTTTGATTCGATTACTTCAGCGGTAATTTCCTGGTTTAAATAGTCACTTGAACTCTTCACAAATTACAATTAATTTCTTTCACAAGAGAGTTGGAAAAATGGAATTCTTTTGTATCTTTTAAGTGGTCTCGGAATATCACAGAAGCCAACAGATAAATTTTTTCCATTTACTATTTAAAGTTTGTTGATCGTTTTGTTTTGATTTGTTTTTCAAAAATTTAATTTTTTTTGCTAAATCTTAATGAACCGTTTTTGTAGCGTTATTTGATTTTGATTGTCGTGAGTAGATCTCAACACGTTGATCATTAACACGTACAGTAGGTCAGTAGTACCGACTTCGACGTCGACGACGGCGACATATCTTTTATTTTGTTTTGTTTTGCTTCATTTTCTCAAAGCTACATTTATTTATTCATTCATTCAATGTAGTGCGCTTCATGTTCAGCGAAACAAAGTTGGTAATTATTATGACAGTATAATTGGGCCAAACACAATTGGCATCGCATTTGCGGCAGCGGAAAATATAAAAGAAAAACGATGATGGACAAAAAGCGATTGTTGTGCGTGAATTAATTTTTTTTAGTTTTTTGGAATTATCAACATTAAATATTGGCAAATCTTTGAGAAGCGAAAACTTGCAACATTTCTTAACCGCAAAAGTGATGAAATAAACGGTTTTGCTTATTTTTGAAGTCTCTCGACAAAGGTGATCATGGTCGCATGGCAAACGTAAAATAATTAAAATTAGCTGGACACACATATGAAGTTGAATGTAGTTGAAAGAGGTTATTCTCGCCTACCAGAGAGAATGAGCGTTCTTTTTCAAATTCAAAATGCTCATGATATGTTTGCAGCATTCGGCTTTATGGAGAGATATTTCTTGCAGTCACCTTCTTTTCTAAAGTGATTTATTTAATCGAATCTATTCTTTGGCTTTAAATAACACGGAGAGACTGGCATTAGGAAAAATCTTTCAAAACAAATTTCCTAAACTAGTAGAATAGATCCTTCTGGAACAGCAATTTTTTTTTTCAAACTGTCAAAAAATGCAGAAAAAAAACAAAAATATAAAACAAATCAAAAAAATTTTCGATTTTCGACAGTTTGAAAATATTTCTTCTAAAACAGAATTTTTTTCAAACTGTCAAAAAAAGAAATTTACCATTTTCAACACGTTCAACACGAAGAGAAGGCAAAACCAAAAATGTGTTTGCTTTGCTTGATTTTATCGCTTAACATTTATTCTTACAAAATTCACTACCACTTTTTCGACCCTGTGTTGTTTTATATCCATGATATTTGTGACCATATCAATGATGGTCAGAATACGAACGATAGCGATGCGCGCGACGAAAGACGACAGAAGCGACATCGCATAACTGAGAAAAGGACGGGCAGAAGTCGATAAACAGAAACAACAACAAGCAACAATCAAAAGAATTAAAAAAAATTTCTTTTACATTTCCTTTTTCTATAGTTAGAAAATTATTCTTCTGAAGCAGACGAAAACTAGCGTGAATGATAATCACACTTTTTCTTTCTGATGTTTATATGAAAAATTAATTTTATTTTCTAATCCAGTCTATCTATAATTTGAAAAGTATCAACTTGGAAGACTGCCGCAAATGCTGCATTAAGAAAAGAAGAATAAGTGCACTCGATGTGAGTAGAGTATCCTGAAAATACATAGTATATGAATGATTGCGCCACCTAGATGTTATATAATTATCAAAAGTGATAAACTTACCAGCATTCGTCGATCGAAGCTTGAGCTACTAGGTAACATTTTTTATACGCGCAGGCTATGCAATTCAAGATATCGCATTTTGAGTGTTTATTCATTTTTTGATAAAGAAGATAGAAAACGTAGGAAGTACTGATGATATTCAATATAAATCTCTGAATTTATGGACAAACTTCTAGCGTCTTGTCACTCAACATACGCACATATTGCTTAACCATAAAGAGTGGAGTTATTTTGGTTCGATCCGGATGTCAATGTCATTTGAAAAATAATCTATATTCTTGCAACTTTCTCTCTTGTCGTTGCCCTTATTCTGCTTGGAAATGCCTTTCGTAACATTGAAAAGCTTAAATTAAAATTTTTTTAACTGACAGTTAATAATAATTACGCAACAATAAAACAGAAAAAAAATATATATACATATATAAAACAAAACCTTCAAAGAAATCTCTTCGTGTTCAAAATGAAATTAAAGTTAAAACGAAATGACATAAATTGGTAGGAAGACACTTAATTTATACTCTCGTTCGGTTAACTTATATTTGGTAACCTGATAGTAATATTTCAAGTCAAAAATAATTTAACACGCTGCTTGTCATTGAAGTGAAGTGAAGTCGAGTCGAGTCAAGTGTTGAGTGTTGACTTTCATCTTTTCGGACCAACAAAATACAATGTACAATTCACAAAAAACAGACGAGACCACAAATTATAAAAAAAAAGTCCTTCACTTTGAAGCGTGAAGGTTTACAATGACCCTAACGCCCTTACAAAAATCAACAAAACAAGCAGAAAGAGCAGTTGAAGAAGAAGAAAATACAGTGTAACAATTATAATGAGCAGTCCAACAACTTTTTTTTTCTTTAACATTTATTGTTATTTATTTGCGAAAGTGCAGTTCGTATGCGTTGAATTCATTTTTTCAGTGAAGACGACTGCAACTGAACAAAAAAAATTAACTCTTTTACTTCCAACTACAACTTTATAAAACCAAAAAAACAAAGAAAAAATTTTACAATCCATTACTTTTGTTGTTGTTGTCTTACGATTTTTTCGGTTGAGCTCATCCACTTTTACGACGCAGTCTATATACTTAAAATTAAAAAAAAAAAAAAAATACAAAAAAAAAAATGGAGTAAAAATAAAAAATAGTATTTACTTACTTGCAGTTTTGACATAATAATAATAATACCAAAATGTACAGATTATAATAATGATGTTGTCGTTCGTTGTTAACGATCGCACTGTTTGTTGTTTGTTATAAAAAGCAAAGTAACGAAATAGTAAAAGCAAACAATGGAGAAATGAGAAATATAAGCCACATAGCGTTACACTTACACTTTCATTCGTCGACTGATACTCTTTTTGGGGCTATGCCGGGAGCTCCGAGCGCGTCGTTTTTATGTACCTACTTTAATCCATGCGAATAGTCGATTGTTATTTCTTTTTATTTGTTCGTTTACAACTACGAATGTGAAACGAATCGAATAATCGCATTGTCTGAAATTCGTCTCATGTATTCCACTTGTATTTTAGAGATTTTTTTAAACTTCTTTTATTTTTGTTCGCAGTGCCACCAAACAACTTTTACAAGTGTGAATAAGTCTCACCTCTGGTACTGACTTTAATTGATTTGAAATCAAATAAGCTTCAGAATAACTCCCATTGTTTTGTTATGACATACATAGATATATTGTTATACATTTGAGAAAATTATGAATAATTGGTAATTAGAGGGTTTCAGTTGACAGATCAATTTTTGTGTGAATTCTTGAGTTGACATGATAGATCGGTGGTTATATGAACTGGACAAAAAACACTTCCGAAAAATTTGCGTTATGCTAGCTCTCAGCGTGTACATGTTTCGTTGGGATGAAATTTATAGACCCCCGGCCAATGATGTCGGTTATCAGTTGTTCTATTCATATCAATCATTTCACATCTCCACTCTTACTGAGAAAAAATTGGTACTAATGCTCTGCAACCTAGAAGAAACGAATATGAATAGGAGTTCAAAAATGAATGTAAAACTTTTCGGATTCCATTGCTGTCTATATTTTTAGGAATTTTATTTTATTTTTATTTTTTATTTGTAACATTATTTGTAGTTAAATTTCGGAAAAAATTGTATCTAATATGATAGAAATAAGCGGCTGTTCATAAAAATTTAATAGATAATATAGAAGTTAAAACTTTTCAGTGAAAATAGAGACCTTCAATTTTGGCCCATGATTCTGTTGGATATATTGTGTATAATATTATTTATATAAATATCTAATAGCTGTAAGTTTCTGGAAGCTAAGTCCCACAAAATTCAAGTATCATAAACACAATTCCTATCACAATGAAAAATTCTGAAAATTATTAAAGTCTGGAAATATGTTCGATTCTCTTAATTTTTCACTTCATTTTCAGATTCAATTATCGCTTTTATATATGGAATTGAATAATTGTTACTAGTTACTACAGCTAGTGCTATTTTCTTATTATGTATAAATTATTCAAAGTATATTTCTGATAAAGAGAATTGTCGGAGAGCTAAGTTTTCCAATTCTATACAAGTTAATCAACTGTCTACACTACCTCATTTTATTATTTTTAAATACATTATACACTACCTATTCATATGATTTTTAAATACATTTTCAAATGTATTTAGAAATCATATGAAATCATGAACTATCTAGAAAATAGATATACGTAGGTTTATAATCGGAAAAATTGTCTACTACTCTAAATTTGTTTTCGCTACTTTTCTAAAGTGGGTTCTTTATTTTTAATATATACATTGGAGCTCTCCACGAAAGAAAATTCCTGCTGTGGCCTTCTGTAAATTAACCTTGTTTTATTTGATAATGGATCCAAAACTATTTCATGAGCATGAGAAAACAACAGATTTTCTGATATTTTTGCAAACGATCCAGATAAGACACTCCAAGGCAGAGCTGTTCTTAATGATTCAATTATTTATTATTTTATTAAATTTAAAATTATATTTAATTGTTTGAATAATAATTGTCTTAGTTTTTGAAAATATGATTTGTTTTTTGAGTTATGAAATTTTTTTAATAAAGAACGATATGAGATTGTTGTTTTCAAATTGTCTCCAGTCGGAGAAATAATATGAGAAAGCAGAGGAAAATCTAGGTGTGGCAAACTGATATTTATTATATGATAAAAACTAGTAATAAAAGTTATTTAATCTGTGTTGCCTTCTACTTGGAAAGGCTATTTATGGGGACCATTATAATACATATATGTATATTTTTTTTAATGTCGACGGACCTGATTGTAATTGTCAAAATTCGAAACTTGCTAAAGTTTGTTGAAGATATATCTGGTTTCTTTTTGAAAATTTTATTTCGTTCAATAAAATATATATTTTTGATAACGCGTCAGTCTGCCAAAAATTATTATAAATTAAAAGTATTTTTTTTTCAATTTTTTTTTTTTTATATTGAAATTAACTTGAAATACTTCCTATACGAATCGATGGTGTAATCAACTGCATAAAAATGTTAAAAAAAATTTAAGTGAAAAAATATGCAACTTAACATTTTCAAATATTCCCAAATATCTACAACGACATCTTCTTCATCATTGTCGTTGTCATTGTTGTATTTTTTTGTAAGTAAGTTGATTGAAGCGCCTGCAACAAACCAAAAATACTCTCCGAAATTCAGCTTAATAATTCGAGTATATGTCTGTCTGTCTGTCTGCTGGTATCGTTGTCTATCCGTTTGTGTAACTGTCGTCGGCGGGAAAAAAAACCGTCGATGATGAAGGTAAATGATCATTAACAAAGCATGAAGTGGCATAAATCGCTGAAGATGTAGTCAACTGACTGTATGTATCTGTGTCTGCATGAATGTATTTGTATGTTGGCCGAATTATAGCCAAAGAAACGAAGCACCAACCAACAAACCAACCAACCAATCAACAAACAACTAAACAAACTTACATATTCTCCCATTCAAAGTCGCACTCACCAACTAACACCAACATGACGAATACGACTGGAACCGAATCGAACCAAAAGACGTCTGCTGTTGGCGACGACTATAAAGAGGGCTTTGCTGATCTTTTCAAATGCATTCAGTCGCTGGTTCCCTATTCGAAAGCAGCTAAATTTAATTTATAATTTAAGTTTTTATTTACTTCTCTCCCCTTACACACACACACACACGAAACTTACAACTATGAACTCCTTCTCCGTGGTAAGTACAAGAAACAACAACGTCGACAACAATGGAATACTAAAGCATTGGAGGATCATTGAAACTAATCTGTGGAATATGTGTGTTTTCTGTGTATTTGCAGTTCGTAGTGTTTGCGTTGGCAGCACTGGTCGCTGCAGAGCCACCATCGGGCTATAATTATCCACGAGGAGGCGGTGGTGGTGGTGGTGGTGGATTTGGTGGCGGTTTCGGTGGCGGCTTTGGCGGTGGCGGCGGAGGTGGCGGTGGTGGTTATCAAGCTGTCAGCGGTGGCTTCCAAACGTCAGAAGGTCAAAATGTTGATCCACAATTGTTGGAACAAGTGCGTCAGATACTGTTGCAGGAAGAAAGCAAACAGGGCGGCGGCGGCGGCGGTGGCGGCGGTGGCGGCAGTATTGGTGGAAGCTATGGTCCACCATCGAGCAGCTATGGCCCTCCCTCAACGAGCTATGGTGCACCCGGCGGTGGTGGTGGTCGTGTTGTTGGCATTGATTTGGAGGGTGTTCGTCAGGCCATACAAGTTGCACAATTCGCGCAACAAAGCACACAGGCTGGTGGCGGCGGCGGTTATCCCAGCGGTCCTTCGGGCGGCTATCCCAGCGGTCCATCAAGGCCGAGCATCAGCTACGGTTCGCCATTCTAAGTGCTTTCAACTCAGCCACAATAGACTCTCTCAATCAACTCTAGATCATCTCTAATAAATTTTTTTTTTGCTGCCAAATATGAAAACGATTTCAAAACGAACGTAGGACGAAGACGAGAACGACGACATCCATAAAAGAATATCACAGGTCTGCCGCATTATCAATATGTGAGCAAATTCCACATCATCAACAGCAACAACATGGAGTGCTACCACAACACCACCAACGAAACCATTTGGAGTTGAAGAAAGTAAGCCAGAACACGGAAGGCTCTTTGTTCATTCATCTATAGATAGCTAAGTGTTCAAAGTGTTGTTGTTATTTGTGAATTTCTTGAATTTCTCAAATTTCTCGAGTTTCTCGAATTTCTCATTTTTCAATTTTCATTTCCGAAACCCTTCCGTACTACTGCTTTTATATCCAAAACAAACTCAGTGACTGCTGACTATCATTCTATAATTTTGTCTTTCGCTGTAAAATTTTCAATTCACCATCAGCACTGATGCTGAGCGAGAAATGAAAAATAATTGTTTATTTTGTTTTGTAAATAGCTCTTCTTTTTCTCTTAACTATCTTCTCTAAAAGAAAAAAAAAAGAAAAGAAAAACAATGTTATAACGCATCATTAGTTCATAAGTGTTTTTTATTTTTATTTTTAAATGAAACAAACAAAGAAACAACAAAAAAAAATATGAAAATAATAAAAAAAATAGTAAATTTTGTCACCGTTAACAACATTTTGTATTATTTTAAAAATTTTATATTTCAGTTTAATTTCAAACCATCCATTATCATGAAATCCTGTTTTTTTTTGTCATAGTGATCAAGTATTGAATTTGTACAGTTAGATTATTATTGCATCAAATCTAGGCCACTTTCTCGACTGGTAAATACAAAATATATTCAATTATTTAAGATGTTAGAAAAGGTATTACGTATTTGAACCTATTAGGAAGGTATTTTTGTTGCAGTCAAGTAAGTTCAACACAGTCCAATAGCAGAAAAGTACTAAAATAATGATTGTTGCATTAAATTGAGGTTGTATTTTAAATATTTAACAGTACGTTTTGTATATGGAGTATTTCATTAGGAGTCTTTCTATGTTGGATTTACAGAAAGTTATGAAAATTTGACCGGTTTAGATATTTTGACCAAATTTGAAACCACAAGGTGTGTCTTTTTTTTTTTATACACTGAAAAAAAATTGTCGTTGGCATATAACAAAAAGTAAGTAAATACCAAGTTATTGTTTTAACCAGGAAAAATCAATTCGAAGAACTTTTTTTTGTTTTTTGCATTGTATTTATATTTAACAGTTTAAGCTTCAGATAAGAATTCTTAGCATTTATAAAAATGTTGTAATAAAATGTAGAAAATGAACATTTGATGTTCGACTAAATTATTTCTGCAGTAATTGGTTATTTTTAATTTAATTACTATTATTCCTTGGAAAATATGATCACCTATACACCTTTGCGAAAATGGGTAATGACAAATATATGTATCTTCATTTCAATGAACCACAGATTGTGAGTTTGATCTCAAGATGCCCGGCCTATCTCATTGCTTGCTCCGAAATCCGATACAAGCGATACTCTGACAATGTATCCTTTCATCTCCCGTATACAGCAGGAAGCACACGATAAGCTTATGGTACAATTATGGTATCAAATTTATATTTCTTCTTACTTATTAAGTTAGTTAGGCTCATAAGTGCAATAAGATACCCAATACTGTTTTTTTTGACTATAAGTCCAGATTTTGAGGGTGTCCGCCAAATTCCAAGTATGGAGTTTTGTTTTACTCGACCATACCTACAACCTCCACTATATCACTTCCCAGCTATTTCAACTTTTGTGTATTTTGTATCACTGTGCTGTGCTAGAATTATATCACAATTCAAATCTGAATCAATTTTCGAATATTAATATATTCAAATTAATTGAAGTTTATTACATTTGTCGTTCAACTTTGCCTTGAATTATATTTTTTCAATTTAATTAACATTTTATTATTAAAATTAAATCATCTGGATGTATTAATCTATAATATACCTAATTATCTTTTTTTGGGATACAATTCAAAAAATATTACAAATTAGTACAACATTTTTAACCTGTGAAATAAAATCTGTAAATAAAAAAAAAACGGTATGGAGACAGCTCTTATAAACTTAATTTAATTCAATTTAACTTTTATACTAGTCACCGGAGGGAAGATTTGCTTTATCATAAAATATGCAAAACATTAAAAGAAGCTCCGGAAAGCATATAAGGAATATATAGTCTGGACCGACATCGAAAGAAGAATCTATCTAGCCTCTCCGTCTTAGTAACGCAAACTAGCCCCTCATTTTTTAAGATAACGAGAGCAAATTTTGAGAGCAGAAGAATATATATACTTTAATAGATTCCCGATCATTCCATCCGGGTGTTACAAACTTAGTATAACCTCGTTGAAGGGTATAAAAATGCGGGTTGAATTTCAGAACTTAATTTTATATATTTTGCTTTGCTTTTTTCGTTCTTATAACAAGAACGCTCGTTGTTAAAATAGAAATAAAATAAAATAATATAATAATCATAATAATAAGAACGGTGGACTTCAAAAATGCGTTGTCAAACAAGAACGGAGTTCTCAGATTAAAAAAAACCCACTTAACTGACTGTCGTCAACGAATGTACTTGATTTTGAACAGTTTTCGTTCTTTGTAAATCGATTTTTCGCCTTGACAATACTTGAATAATCTACTCGTCTTATAAAAGTGGTTTAAATGATATTTGCACCATTTAAATTCAACTCCACTAACATTGAAATTGCGTTAGATGAATGACCAAATTAAGAACTGAAACTACTTGCAAATGATCTCTCTCATATATGTGACCCAGTTTGTTGAGTTACAAGTTACTGAAACGAGAATATAATTGTTGATGATGCCTCTGTAAGAGTTCAAATAACAACAACAAAAACTATAAGCACAAAATCCTTTCACTTTTTTTTTTTTTTTTTTTTTTATTGAACATGTATGAATATTTGTACATCGACAAAGACAGACAATTATATATATAGATGCATGCACGAATATAATCGACCAAGTGTACCTTCAGCCAGTAGCATCGAATTGTAGACATGCTTACATACACGTACCTCAGCCACCAGCAGCTACAATCAACAGCAATCTCAACCAAAACATTGGGTCATAATCAAAAAAACTAGTGTTGGTTGGTTGATGCTCCGAACAAACCAAAAATAAACAAGCCAAACAAGCAAGCAAAGCACTTAACCACATTTGGCATCATTAACTGTTTTCAATTTAATGCGTGCTTGCTGTGTTGCACCAAAAAATGATGCGCAGATGCGACCAAACATATACAACGCAACAACAACAACAACAGCAGCAGCAGCAGCAGCAGCAATACACAAACCACGAATAGTGATTGCAGCAATGTGGAAATTATTATTATTTTTATTATTATGTCATGCGACATTAAAG
>JAWNPW010000010.1:15009-42192 GCA_035078745.1 Diastata ussurica
AACTTTAATAACGACAACCCTGCCTTACCAATCTTTTTCTGCCAATTCCTATTTTTCCAGTAACGAGCCGGAGCGTAAAGAGTGCTGGACATTTGCCAATTATATGCTTAATATCATCTTCTTCTACACAACAACACCAGCATTGATCCGAGTCCGAGATCCACATATTGTGTAAGCGATAATTGTAGTCCTGGTGGTCCATAAAATTTATATATTCATGATCAGCATCGATTGCGAAATCGATCTAGCCATTTGTATCTGTTTGTGTATATGTTTTGAGATATTGAGCTGCATTTTGTTATTTAGTTTTCTTTTATATCAGTTCAGTTTATATCAGATTTGGATATAGCTGTCATAGAAAGGTTACAAAATCGGTCGAAAAGACCTTTACATTGAAAACATTATGAAGATATTTCAACCAAATTCCGAATTCAAAGTTTCATTATCATATCCATAAGATCCAAAAAAAAAAAACAAAACATAACCAAGATCGGATCAGATTTGAATCACCTTATAAAGAGACATTTTCAAAATGCTTTTTTGAATGGGTGATAGTTTTATAACAGCATGTGAATGGTATAGAAGCTTCAGTGCATGCCGAAGATACTATTTTGCTAAATTACTGGTTTTTTTTTTAACTTTTATGTATTATAAAAATACACGTTGCATTACGAGAAAACACAAAGTAAAAATGTTGTAACTGTGAATGAAAAGAAAAACGTCAACATATCATTGGAGTACTGAACACGAAGCGGTACTACCGGTTGTCGCAACAACAATGAAGACAACAAAAAAAAAAAAAAAAAAAAAAAAAAATGAACACTTGAATGATTTCAAGCTGTATAGGATTCGCAAAACCAAAATCTAAAATTTTAAATGAAAAAAAGTTGTAAACAAAAACCACTAACATGTTTATGTGTGTGTGTGTGTGTGTGTGAAAAAATAAACATGGCCAAATTCAACCATGCAGCCAAAATAGAAAAAAAGGAAAAGTATGTCTCATGGAGCTCAAACTTCAAGAGTGGGACACAGTAAAAGCAAAATCTGTGACAAACAGACTTGAACAATTTACAGTGAAAGCTCCCATTAACAGACAATCACAGTCACATTTCGCTAATGACCGATTGCCGCTCACAGCTGCGAGAGATCAGACGCAATATCACACTTTGATATATAACTATTTTTGATAGTCACAATAAAACAAATCCGTCAAATAGATTCGCTTGTAGAGTTAATGGAATTATCTGGGTTACTACTTTGGAGGTGTTTTTATATCCTTCATTGGAACAAAAACACGGGCCAGAGCCAAATAAAAAAATATGGGTTATTTAGGAAAAAATGAGAGAAAAAAAACCAAAAGTATCAATTTTTGTCGCTCGGACCCCGTTTACCCTAGAGACCAATTTTTTGTTACCAGGTATGTACATACATAATATGGCTCGTAACGGATTTTAGAAATTGCCCACAATTTCAAAACAAATTAATTAGCGTGCATTCATGTCTCTTGTGGATAGCCGGTCTGCGGCCGGTTTTTAGGATCATATTCCTTGGACAGCACGCAACACCGGCTTTGCGAGCTGCAGTATTTCACAATATAAAGTTTGATCCTCTGGGTCTCAGGATAGACCTATACCATAAATAGACACATATTTGTTTCGTTTAAATACCATATTATATATAGTAGAGAGATTGTCCAGTTAAAACTTTTCAAGAAAATTCTTTTAATATAGTTCACTTATGTAATAGTGATGGAGGGTATACGAAAATCGACAGTTTCGAATATATGTTTAATCAAGGTTACAATGGAATATTTGTAAATGTTTCTATAGTTTATGAATTGGTTCAGTTTTATTACGAAAATAAAATATTGTAATAATTCTATTGGAAAATTAATATGATGCAATTTGAAGTGAATTTGAATAAGGAAAGAGTTGACTTTGGAAGCTTACAAATTCCGATGAAATGATATGTGATTCAAGTAATATAAATTTTTTCAAAGTTCCACTTACTATCGTACTATAGAAATTTGTATAAGGTAATTTCATGGAAGTAAAATATCATATTTAAAAATTTTAAGTAGCGACAGAGATAGTGAAAAAGCAGATAATGAAAAAGCAGATATTTCGTTGAAAAATAAATAAAATAAGAGAAAACTTTGTTCGGGAAACAATGTCCGGCTTCAAGGAACTGTCTGCTAGTAGAGTTTTCACTGCAGTTAGATTATATTCGTTTGAGAGCGGAAGTGAATTGAAAATTTTTTCAGTGGTGCGTTACTGTCAGCAGACTAGAAGGTTTTGCTAATGAAAACAAAGATCCAAGGTAAAACGTTTTTTTGGGAACACATTATTTTCGATATACTGAATCGCCTTTTAATGAACAAATATTATATCCTCCTCTATATAAATATTTGTTTTATTTGATTAATGTATTTTGCAAGTCGTTTATGACTGCAACTTTTGCTTTGATTTTCGAAATATGATTTAAATATGATAGAACATAAGAAGAACTATATAATTATCAATGCGATATATTTCCAAAATGAGATAAACCTTGAAAACTTGCCATTAAAATTTTTTACTGAACAGGAGACAAGCTTTATGAATGCAGCTATCGAAGTAAGACAACTTTAGGATATTTCGCGAAAAAATAAAAGTTTCATGATACGATGAAATATAATTTTTTCCAAAAAAAAAAACTATTACTTAACCTAAATTGAAAATTGACAAAAAAGATAAACTTGAAATTTTCATATAAAAATAATCAGTACAGTGAGAGATTCAAAGATAGAGTTTACGTTGTTTAAGATTATACACCAGTCATTACTCATTGCTTTTGCTAATCGATATTTCCACAGTTTTGCAATATATGGTTAAAAACTTAAATCCATCAAACTTAAATTCTACTCCATTTTTTTTTTTTTGAACATGATATCAAATTTATTGTTGTTCAAACTAGAATTTCCAAATTTACAGAAGAACCAATGGGAGAGTGAGAATATCTTGTATTATTATATCATGGAAGAACCTTTATAATACTTTGATGAATGAAAAAATGGGACTCGAATATTTTATTAGAAAAGTGGAGTTGGGGTTATATTCATTGAATAAATCAATCGGGATTGCTTGAAATAAATAGATTTGTTCAAAAATCTCAAATTTTTTTTGGATAGTGTGATATAATTGCTCAGTATATTTTTATCCATAAAAAGGATTTGATTTATAATTTTTGGCTTTAAGAGCATCTGCAGTCCAATATAACGATAGACGAAAGTGTATGCAAACCCATCCATAGTCAAAAAAGATGTAAACTATCAACTATCGATTGTGGTCGAGCTCTATGTTAAAAAGTGTACAGACTTCGCTCAACGGGTTAGTCTGGTTAACGCACCCAATAACTTACAATACTGCCCTCGTATATGAGCTTATGTGGTGAGTCGCACGGAACATGCAATGTTTGTTTCTTGCACAATATTTGAATGTGCAGCTGCGAGAGACTATTGTGAAGACTTTTTAATTCAATTTCAATAAAAAATTATAATTATAACAAAAATATTTTATACAAATTTTATTAAAACAGTTGCTCAAACGTTGTAGTTTTTGCACTAAACACAAGCCATGGAAATATTTATTTATCCAAAAAAAAAGAAAAAAAAATGAAGAAATATTTACTCATTCAAGAAATTTTCAACTAAATTATCATCAAATCTCAGATGCGCTGACTCGGTTTTTCTTTGCACTTTGACCGGTTAACGTTGTTGTTGTACTTCATTGATACGCTGCTATTTGCCCATATTTAGAAATTTAATTTAATTTTTTTAATTAGTTTCATATTTTTAATAAAAAATTCGGGGTTTTTTTTGTTTTTTTTTTTTTTTTTAATGCAAAAGTTGATCACTTATGGCCAACTTGTTTTTCTTTTTATTTATTGTTTATGTTTCTTTTTTTATCTCTCTTTCTCAATTTTCGGTAAGGTGAGCAACATTTTGTGTCTTTTTTTGCAGGCGGTGGTTGCTTTGGCAACGTTTGGCGATTCATTGAACTCATTCGCGCAAGCTCTTATTGACCAACATTTGATTGCTCGAAAATTTGGTATTATTTTTAAAAAATTTTTTTCTCTTTAATTGAATTTCAAATATTGCTGTAAGCTGATATTTTTTGTGTTACAAATGTTTGTAAAATTCTTGAAAAATTGTCAAATAATGCAATGGAATTAAATGATTGCTGATAAATAAATCTGGAAATACGAACACGAATTCATGAGAAGACAAACATCGCCGAAAGGAAAAATCGGAAAGCAAAAGACGTTTGACCACAAAACTGTGAAAATTGTTATGAATTGTTGCTGCAAAACCGGTTGAAATATACATAATATTACGAAATACTAGAGAAAAAAATTATAAAACACAAAATTCCAAATGTAAATCGCATAAGAATATATGAGAGAGAAAAAAAAATAGTATTTTAATGCAAAATTTTCCATTGCTGCGAAAACGATTAACAACAGAAGCTTGTTATTGTCTTGCAAATTGCGGCTGTAACTTTTCCATTTATGTTGAAATCGTGCAATTGAATCGCATGCGAACGGAAGCCGCAAATGCAAAAAACGGCCTTGTTACGTTGTTGTTGCTGGCAACTTGCAACAAGCAGCAACAGCAGCAGCGGCAACAGCAGCTGTTGTTCGTTGTTGATATAATATCTTGGATCTAAACGACATTCGCATATTTCCTTAAATATTTGACTTGACTGAATTTTATTACAGTCACTAATATTATATATTTAGTGTGTGCGTATATCCAGAAAGAGTGATCGAAGTTGCAAAGCACATTCTTGGTTAGAATCACCTCCTAAATCGATCTAGGAATTCCTGTCAGTACGTACGCCCATTTATATGATTGTTTGAATCGAATTTCCGCTTCGGCATGTTCATACCGTCAGAAAGTTTACAATTTTACTCTTATCTGAGCATTATTTTGGATATCACGACTACAAAAGCGAGAAGGTAAAATTGGGTATATAGACCCACATAAATTACCTTTATGATATTAGGTTATCAAAAATCAAGAATTGAGTTCCGTGCGAGCTATAAAATTTGAGATATATTCATATTTTTATTTTAAAAATCGGTTTTTAAGCCACAGCATTTGAGTTATTTGGATAAAGTAGAGACTTACATTACAGTCGTTTATGTTATTATCTAAAAGGTTTTTGGATCTTACTATTTTTTCAAATAGCTCCGGTCCAAGTGCCATTGAAAAATTATTGGTTAAGATCTATATAAGTCACAAGACTTATATGTCGTTCAAAACTCTTGCAAAAACTTCAAAGTTCGAAGTATTTTTCAAAATAATGTTTTAACTTCTATTCAAGCCGGACTGTTCAATATATTTTGATCAAATTTGGTTTAATTTTCATCAATTTTAAATAGCACTACTCCGTTGCTAAACGTCACTAAAATAGAGACATATACTAGCTTAAGCCAGTACTACCTTAAATTTAGAAATATGTTAACATTAGTTCATATTCGCTGTCATAAGTATAAGTGCTAGTAAAGAGTCTCCGTCTATCGACCTTAAACGATTGGTGCAAATCATTTCTTTAGATGCAGGACAAGATATTGTAGAATTGGAGAGGTGCGGCAAAAATGTGTACTTCATCTCTCTGGTCTTTGCATACATTTTTTTCGAATAATAATATCGGTAAAATGAAATATAATCTTTTTGATTGGAGAACAATTGAACAAAACTGAGGCTGTTCGGTAGAAAATCCAGAAGGTTTATTTGAGTAACGCATACTTGAGCTTTAGTCTTCACATATGTAACGGAAACATTTGTTTTAAAACATTTGTAAATATCATTCTTTAGTAGGAATTTTTACTGAAAGCGGGCACAAACATAGGCCAATATTACGCCGTATTCCAAAGTAATAATTTAAATTGTTGCTGTTTAATAAATTCTTTTCGCATTAACATTATTTCGAGTGAATTTCAACTTAATGTAATACGTCAAGAGACTTAGACACGCAATCACCAGACTCGATTAGAATGCCTTTTTTTCTCTCCCCTAAAAGGTTGTTTCGAAAATATTTAGTTAACATATTTTAGTAATTTTTTTTTTAATGTGTTTAAGCTGAAACATTATTATTAATTTTCTGTTTTTCTTTTTAATTTGTTGAGGCGACAAATTCACTTACGTCAATGTCAACTTTGTTCGTTGTGTTTTAAGCTTATTCCAAGTAGTTATTGCTGTTTAGTAATTGTAGCCGAGCGCGCTTTTTAGCTGACCTAAGGCTTTTTGCAATTATTTATTTATTTTGGCTATTTAGTTTTCAGTTTTTTGTGTTGTTGTTGTTCTCATTGTTTTTTCTTATTTTTTTTTTTAAGTTGAATGACAAATAGAAATGGAACAATTGGAAGATCATTCTTAAAACGCTCAACAAATTCATCTCGGCTATCCCTCCCGAGAGTATGACAAAAAAAAAAATATATTTAATAAATAAATAAATACAATACATTAAAAGTACAACAAAGTATCAATATTTACTGTCGAAGTAAACAGCATGATTCAGCGAAAAATAAGTAAAAAAACAAACGCCAAGACCACTTCGTTATACAAAACAGTTTGTCAATACGTTTCTGACGCGCAAAGACTTCTTCTTGACAGTTCAGTTCTTGGAACGATTTATTTGGTAATCACTTATGGGAAAAAACAATTTTAAATGGAAGTTACCACATCGTATATATAATGTATGTAACTTTAAGTTCCGTTTTCGTATCTCAACTTTAAAGTTTACTTTTAATTATCGTTTAGATAAATTTATCCTACTTGGTTTTCTCATCTGTTTTCTTTAGATAAATATTTAACATGGCAAGGTCGATTGAAAATTTTGTAAACACTGTCAATAAAAGGTAGAAGAATTGGCTAACAGCTGGAGTAATTTTGTCTGATAAAAGTAAGATGGCTTTTCTTACATTTCGAGCACTTGCATTGTTTTTAATATGTGTAGTATTGACTATTTATTTTTAAATCATTTAAATCATCTGTAATTGAAACTGAATTTATTATGAAATATGCTCGAACAATAAAACAGCTGCTTTGTCGTTACAATCAACAAAATGGTAGCCCTGCAAAATTGAATATGCTCAAAAAATCTGTAAAAAAAAAAAAATAAATCTGTCAAAATGGCAACGCTGTCTGTTTTATAAAATTTGATGGCTGGATTCAACTTTTCGGTAGCATTTCCGTCTGACATGATCTTTGAAGATGACATGAGAAATCGAAAAAGTACTAACGTGTACTTTAGTGTTCTCTTTAACTTAACAGGTGAGTTTAGAAAACGGGCCTAAGAGTTGTATCTGTCGCTTTCTGAGAGTTGATGAATGGTCAATCGTAGCGTTTGTGTACAGCATTTCAATGTGGTTTTTTTTTTAAATGTGGTAACGGTTTCGTGCAAATAACTTTGATTCACGCTATTAAATTTTTCGACTTGTTCATTACTTTTTATATTACAGCAACTATAACTTTATGATTGCATTCAAACGCTTTGTGGATTACAAAACATCATAAAGTCAGCGACCAACAAATAAAAAAAAAAAGCTACAGTCATTTGTTTTTTCTTTTTGATATTTTCATTTCTGTGACGCTTTCGCAAAACAAAAAAACAAACAAAATCGAAAAATAAGAAAAAATCAAAATCAACGATTAAAGTTCATAATTTGTCAAACACCCACCGACAAACAACATTAAATAATTACAAATATGCTGATATCAACGTAAGTATAAACTATAAAAAAAAAGAAATATATAAACAAATTATACAAAATTTTACTTGATTCGATAGAGAACTATTCAAATCGCAAAAAAATCACTAAGCAGTAGTGACGACCGATCTCAAGCTCAAATAGATTCAATTTGAATCTCATATTGCCGAACCACATTAAATAATTAAATTGCAATATATCGTATCTGTCTTTCAGTCCGATTTAGCCGCCATAAAAAATTGCGTTTTTTTTTAAATTTCCTGTCGTTTGCTTTTATTTTATTTTATATATTTATGTATTTATTTTTTTTTTGTTTTAATTTCATTAATCATCCCATAACAATTCCATACACAGTTTTAAGATGGTTTTTGCCCATATTTTTTTTTGACTTATGTTACTTTGCCTTTTTCTGCACAAAAATCTTACATAATTTTACAATTTCTCACCCGCTCCTCATCATTGTTTTGATAGATTGTTTTTTGTTGTTGCCCTTTCATCTAAATATTTACATATAGTTGGCCGTTGTCTGTTGTGCGGAAATCTCCGTCAAATAAATGAAATGATCTCTTATTTGTGCAAATAATTTAATAAAGTTATGTTTTTCAACATAGTCCGAAATTTCGTCTCTGCTTTTACTAATTATAGCTTAATTACATACAAAAACAAAAATATACTTACAGTCTTTGGATCAAAAGACAAAACTGTTGAGCAAAATTAAAAAAGTGTTAAAGACAACGATTTCTGCTTCAATATATAGATTTTACAATTGCGTGTTTATGTGCGTTTATTTTTCTCAGTGTAGTTCCGTAATTCAATACATTACGAATACATTACATGTTTAGTGTAAAATTCTTCAACGTGATTACCTTAATATCATCGAATTATTGAATTTTTACTTTCCAAACACCAAACAGGGATATCATATTACAGAAAGACTGGCGAGTTGCTACGAGTTCTGGAAATCGGCTAGTTTTTCCTAAAAATTTCTCAATAAGAATCTTTAAAAATTATGAAAATAAAATAATGTGTTTGTGTTGTACACCGGATAAACTAAAGCAAGGTGGTCAATTTGAATCAATATTTGGCACCATTCAAAGGCAAGATGAACTATCAGATATGCTAGAAGAAGGTTGTTTTATGACAAGAATACTTTAGACATCTTGGATAATTTCATATACAGGTGCCTAATATCAAAAATATAGCGATAACCGCGAGTAGTGACACGTCGATACGAGTAAACGATACTTTTTCCAATAAGAAAGTACTTTGTGTACTCGATGCTTTACTTGGTAATCGAATCTTTTTATCAGGAAATATTAACAAAAAGTATGAAGTAGTTATAAAATTACTCATAAAAATAATATGAAAACAATATTTTATAAGTACTCTATACTTTTTGTTGATATTTCCTGATAAAAAGAATCGAGTACCAAGTAAAGCATCGAGCACACAAAGTACTTTCTTATTGGAAAAAGTATCGTTTACTCGTATCGATGTGTCACTAACCACGAGATAATGCTAAAGTGCATTTCTTGACGTTGGAAGTAAAAGCTTTAATGGATTTCTGTTTTATTTTTAACGATAATATACATAACATAACATGTTTCATTGTCAGCGACCGAGGCTCAGTGCGAAGCCTGAGGTTCGTTCCAATCCCACTTACGACAGAAAATAATTTTTCTCATTTTAGATTTTTCTGCAGTCGTCACCTCTCGTCGATCTGCTGGCAATATATTACAAGTAGTGAAATTATATGCCTTGAAAAGGTTCTCAAATTAGCCGTTGGGATCCCGTCATAAAGTGTAGGTCCCTCCCATTTGTGAATAAAATTTAACACGCATAACTCAAATGGTTGGAGAAGCTACCCCTTTTCACAAAAATGTGATGTCGCGGAAATTATTATTTTTTTTTAACATGTTTCATTATATATATTCAGTATTTTACAACCTTAGAACTTCTGATCTTTAAATTGATTGATAACCTGAAATTGATTTTATTTTAATAAATATATTGATATGAAGGTTTGTTGCGTTTTTTAATACAATGATAGCATCCTTGATAATTGAAAGCAACCTTAAATTCTTATATCCGGATATTTTCTTGAAATATTGCTGTTAACTCTAGTTCGATCCGTAACACTTAAAGCAGGTAATTTTACTTTAATTTTTATGTAATTTTTCATTTTCATTGTTGTTCTGATGTGTACATTACGACGAATCCATTTAAAAGTGATTAAATTCATCACAATTATTTCGTAACTTGAAAAAAAGCATGCGTGCTCGAATGCTTCAATGACATTTAATTATAATTTTCGTTTTATTGAAATGAGAATATACTATATATATGCGCGCTTCATTTGATTTGAGTCATGATGACGTTGCCGAATCAACTTCATTTTTGAATTTATAAACAACGCGACTCAAAAACTTCTGGAAATACCAATTTGGCAATACAATAAAAATTTTAAACGTCTCTTAGCGAGTGCTTAGAATTTTGATAAGTTCGAATATTTTCGGAACGTAGACGTTATCTATTATGTGTGAGTAAATTTATATTTCGTCTCAGACAGAGTTGCGCGTATTTCAAATTTTTTCAATATGAACTTTAATTATCTGATAGTTTGTCTGAGCATTTGGGTGGGTGTGTGCTATTATACAATTCAGCGGAGGTAATGGCATATTACCTTAGATATGATTTATGGAACAACTTAAATGAAGAACAAGGGACCTATTAAAGTACATAGAACAGTTCAGCAGAGAAAATGGACCACATTAGAATTCAGATTTGGTTGCATATAAAACAAAATATATTGGTTCAAAGTACGCTTGTATTTTTACTTAATGGATAGTATCACAATGATGATATTTTTATCCATAAAACAAAAAAAATATTTGTATTTGTCATTTTGATGTTATACACTACGCGGTGTGACTGCACGATAAAAGTTTTATATAATAAAACAACCGAATATGACGAATTTTTATATAAATACTTATCTTAAGAAGGTGACGACTGCACACATCAGGAATACGCATGATATGAATACGAAACGATTCAAACCCTTAGAAATATTCTAAAAAACCGAAAAATATTTAAACGAAAAAAACTGCTCAACATTATCCGTTTGAAATTGAACACCTACGAAATATATAGTTAGAAACAGTTACGAAGAAAACTCTCAGTTCTTGAAGGAACTGATATGTAGTAGAACGAAAAATATCGGATCATTGGACCGAAATGATGTTCAACAAGAAATCGAGAGACAATTGATATCGAACTCAAAAAATCAGTAATTTTCAAACTAAGAAGGGTACAACAAATAATTCCCGCTACATCACATTTTTGTCACAAGAGGTAGCTTCTCCAACCATTTGAGTTACGCGTGTTATATTTTATTCGCAAAAGGAAGGGATTTATGGCCGAATCCGAACGGCTAATTTGAGAAGCTTTTCAAGGTAATAGAAAAATCTTTCTTAAATGAGAAAAATTATTTTCTGTCGTAGGTGGGATTAGAACCTCAGGCTTCGCTCAAAGCTTAAAAGCTCATACTCAGTACTCAGTCACACTGAGCCGCGGTCGCCACAGAAGGGTAGAACAAAGTGGAAGCTAAAATTTTGAAGAGATTTAACTCAAAATCGTTTAAGCAGAACGACGAATAACAATCGTGGCTACAATTTTTAAATTCAGGATGCAATTCCTGACATTAGAACGCTGCCACCAGCGCCGAGCAATATTAACAAAAATATCGATTATCGCTAAGTAAATGGTTAATCATCGCGACGGTCCTACCAGGCGACAGTTTCAATCATGTTGTACATTCAGCATGTGGTGGTCAGTACCAGTCAGAAAACGATTAACGACGAGTAAGGAAATCGTTTTAATATGAAGATATCTAGATGTGATTTTATAATTAGTGTTGTGTCTTTATTAACGCAATATTATATATATTTAATCTTAATATAGACAATTAGAAATGTAACGTTGTATGAATTTAAACCGCGTGCTTGATGTTGAAAGCCACTGCCACCTCATTCTTTTTCTACTAGAGTTAGAGTTGCCAACCGATCGGTAAAAGGTTAACACAGTTAATGTTTACCGCATCACTTCTGTGAGAATTTGATAACATTTACAGAATTGAGCATGGCACCGCCCACAGAAACTAAATATCTAATCTTATATATCCCGAACACTATGGAAGAAAATATACCAAATACAGATGGACTAATTTACCAAAAAACGACATACGCCCAACTTTTATAACTGCCCCTTTAATCCTCTGAAAATGAATTGCATTGCAGCTTCGCTGTGCGCCGAAGATGTATCTATTGATGCTTTTTGACTTTTTTTTAGGTTAGTTATTCAAATTTTTTGCCATAGTTGATTGAATACGAAACTTTACTCTTAAGTGCGTAAACTCTTTCACATAGTCATAAAATAGTCAAAATTTGAATTTTATTAACTTGTATTTCAAGTTTCTGCTTCGATTTAACTTTGATACATACTGGCAATTGTCAAAATGTCATCTCTTAATGCCCAAATGTAAAATATTATTATTATTTTGTTGAATATTGTTCGACTAGGATGCTTATTAACAAACTTTCCCACACATTTGTCATATTTACATGAAAACATATTCAATTTTCGTTAGTCGTCAAATATTCAATAAATAACAAATGTTGTATTTGGACCTGCAGTCGACGTTCAATAATACAAATTTTATATTGTAGGGTACTTTCTAAAAATCGATAGTTTCATTTTCGACATAATATTTGGAGTAGGATGGTTTTTATCAAGGTAACCAATTTCAATCTCTGGCGTAAAAACGCTTATTTTGCATATATTATGCTTTCGATCCAAATTTGTTTTACTCTATATAATTATGCAAACGATATTGCGTTTCGATCATTTTTTTTGTAAATTTTGTTTACAATTTTCACTAATCTATACTTTACACTTGATCGAATTTGGCGATTACCACGACTATTGCTCATGTCTAATTATGCAAATTTTCTCTTAAAATTTAAATTATAAATTTTTATAATATTTTTAAATCAAACTTTTCCGATTGATGTGTATTGTGCATATTTTATAATCTTTCTCAAGCACTTTTTTTTTAATTTAGTTTCCCTGGTTAATTTCGTGAGGTGGGCCCATTCGGAAGCCTTTCCACCAATTATGTTATCTGAGCTATGCCATGCAGCTCCATCAAAATGGTTGTGCTCTATACTTCGATCAAAAAAGATTTTGAGAGAAAAATTTATCTTTTCTAAGCGTCTAAAACCATTAGATCTCAGGAGAAACAGATGTCGGCTCATATCTTACAATACCATTTTCAACAGCCAATAGCAGTCCTGGTTGAGAAACAACAGACCTCTCTAGAATGGTATCATCATTCTGGGCTTTGCACCGGTTAAATTATGCGCTCAGAAGCGACAAAGGTCGACAGATCTACAATGGATCAGATCTTGGCCTTTGTGCGTCAACTATCTGCTGACGATCGCATCAACCTAACCTAAGAGTGATCTTCTTTATAGCACAGTGGTTGATTATTTCAGCAAACGGATGTTTTGATTTGTCGAGCTGTTCTAAACTGTTCAATCTGAGTATATTTCTGTCCGATCGCCTTCAATGATAAATTTTCAATGTAGAAACATTAAAATACTATTCGCAATTCTCGAGATGATGTCAAAGTGATCAACCTATCCAAATTAATCGACCAAAAACCATATAATGCCACCATTTCACCACTCGTTTGTCGTTATCGTGACTGTACTTTCGAGCACTATTTAATATTTCTGTTCCTTTCAGACCAATTTGCATAACGGTGTGACTCAAGCCAGCGCTCACTCAGCAGCTCCTATCTTTCGGGGTAAATCATTATTATCTGACAACCAGCAGTTTTTAATGATGTGTTGTCACTGACAGAAAAAAAAGCATAAATTATAACATATTATTTGAAATTGTTGGTTAAAATTCGTTATTGTATTATAAATGAGCATTCGTTTCGATTGTTAACTCTTTGTATTTGGAAATCAATATTCATTCAAACGAACAGATCAACTGAGATGGCTTTTTACACAGTCAGTTGAGAAAATAGAGCGCTTCAAAGCATAAAAACAATTTAGATGCGAAATGTTTAATTCAATTATCAAAAATTAAATATATATATGTACATATATACAATAAAAGTGATTAAGCGATAAATGTCCGTTGGTGGACTATTCATAGATGCGATTCACTCAACACAATTTGAGCGCAACAAAAATTTATGAACTGACAAAAAAAAATATTGATGTTGACCTTGTCCATTGTGGACTTAAAAGCAGTACAAACGCGCATGAACAACAACAAACAAATAATAAACAAAATACGCATTTACGCAATTATATACGCATACATATTTATGCGTACAAACACTTATATGCATATATATGCATACAGTAAAGTAGAAGAAGAAATAGCAACAGCGAAAACTTTAAAATTTAACGAACTTGAAATATTTTGTTGAAGCTTTTCTCTCCGACTCACTATATTTTGCTGTCAATTCACTTGACAATTCGTTGTTTAACATAAATCCCAATTGGTTAAAGTGCATATTTTTTCTTTGTGTGTATGTTCCAACAAAAGCCAATCTTAAGCAATAAACCCTACGCCTTATCATTTTGTAAATGTCGTTTTGTTCGGAGAGCCAAGCCTATAAAAGAGTCAAGCGCTCATCGCTCGCTTGTCTGTCACAACCATCATCTTAGTTAGCCATCAAACACATATAAGTATGCATATATGCATATATATGCATATATGTACATGTGGAGCGTCTGCCGCTTGATATGCTCAAATATACGATCTATTGCGTTGAACAATTTTATGCAAATATTGATTCAATTTTTATTTCATTTTATGTCATATCCATACATACCTTTAGTTGTTTCTTTCAAGATTGTAGCCGTTGTTGTCGTTGAGGATGTTTGTTTGTGGAATCATTGAGAAATGCGCATAAAAATGCAAATATTTGCGCTCGTTTGAATATTTATTCATCCATCAACATCTATTCATTTTACGAAATCGATTAGCAAAATAGCAACAAAAAGCAACATATTTAGAGATTTATATAAATATCCGAATATTCGAAATAATGTTAAAATCAAAAAATGCGCTCAATTAATGACCTTGAACTAGTTTTTACTTTTCGAAAAGTTTGAAATTAATTATATATAGAAAGACAGCTCGATATAAACATGTATATTTCAGTGTCGGATTTACCAGTAAGCTATAGCTTGAGGCCTCACGTTGAAGGGGGCCGCATGTTTTCATTAAGGGTTTACTAACTGTAAACTACTTTTTGAAATAAAAATGTTTATATGGCATAGAGTTGGTTAAAATTGTTAAACTTGATCAATGATGATATGATCCGGAAGATGTGAATAGCATTTTCGAGAGGCCTTTTTAGGCGAAGATCTCCCGATGCGTGTTCCTAGAGATGTAGTATAAGATATACATTTTTCTTTTTTTTTTATGGAATATTATTAATAGTTATTTGAATAGTACAATAGCTGTTCTAAACCACCTTTTCGAGAACGGCTTCTCAAACAACACGCCTTTACCAAATACAAAAAGGAAGCCATTGAAGAAAAGAGCTCTACTACTCAGTAAGTTGCCGAATGAGTAGGGGCCTCATATCTGTAATAGCTTAGGGCCTCTGCAATGTTAAATTCGGCATTGGTATATTTAGTTATGTTTGTATACATATATGTAAGTATGTTTATGCAAAGATAAAAACGATAAAGTTTGAGACGAGAAATGAGCGAGAAAACATAATTGAAAGAAAAAAAAAATTGAATAAATTTAAAATAAGGTGTGAATTGAATTTTTTGTGCAGCCGTTAATTGGTAAATATTGTTAAAATTTTCTTTGGCAACAACAACAAACCTTGAACTGATTGACAAAAATTGACTGCACGGCGATGCATTTTGAATTTCACATTTCAAACGATTGGCCAACGAAAATTAAATTGAATCAACAATTTTCTACTGAATGATCTAAACTATTCTTTAACTATTGCATAATAAATGAAATTCAGTTCACTTTTGATTTTACCCGCTATCCACAAATAAAGACAATTGTGCGCACCACTTCAGACGGTCGCACAGCTGTCCATATGTATGTTTATTGTCGCCTATTTCACACGACAGCGGGGTTTTTCAAGCCGTTAAGCTATGAGCAATGCAATCCAAGTTGAATAGCGCAACTTAAACATCACATACAGGGTGACGCATATGTCACGCAATGATGCCATATTGCAGGCATTGAAAAAATGAATGAGAGAACCAGTTTTGAAGCCGGAATATAAATATCATTCTGTCAAAATAATAAATTGAAAACGTAGCACAAAGAATTTTTGCACCGAAATTAATATCATTTTCGTATGCATTGATGCATTTTAAATTATTTTGAAATTTTTGCAAAACTACATACAAAAAAATCATTTATCAGTTAAATCTATCAAAAATCACGACAGATATGGTCATAAGATAAAGTGATTGCGAATGGTTTGATATACGATTTTTGCATATTATCGTCAACATCTATTAACGTAAAGTGTATAAAAACCTACAATCGCCATTCTGAACTTATTCGATATCGCTATTGATTTACAATCACATAAAATGTAATCTCAGTAATTAAGTAGCTTGACCTAAAAGTTTTAATGTAGATTTTGTTTAGTTTTTCAATGAAAATGAAAGCAAGCTGTGCGCTATAAAACGCAGACGTTTCATTTGACGTACCGTGTGCTTAAGCTTTGGTCCACACATATTAAATATCCATGAAAAAATATTTTAAGTTATCTTCAAATTTATCATTGGTATCATTAAAGATTTTCCAAACTGATATGAAATTCGCTTATAATATTTTTCTGGATACGAACGGATATTTTAATGATTCAGAATATATAAGTACATATTTAAATATTTGATATATGAACATTATTTGGAATTGGTTTTTAGATTTAATCTAATTGAGCGAAAATATGTCTATTAGATAATTGTCATTTTCGTTCCAGCAGTTATGAACTTATTTGAGACCAATTTCCCACTAGCCTAAGAATTATTCGCTGGCTATAGTTCCATATTTACAGGGTTTAATATCTTCAGACTATTAAGTATCCTTTGAAACAGTCAACATTGTTAATAAAGTTATCAGCTATGGTCAAGGAACCAACATCTGTATGATATGAGTTTTTTTAGTCCTTGTGAGGAACAAAATGCTGGACATTTGAAGGACATACCATGCCAAAATTAGTGAATCATAAAAAAAATTTGATGTAATTTTTAATAAAAATACAATCAATTATTGACAACAATGCATTGCTTATGCCACCCTGCACATAAATAGTGTACATTGTAGACAGACTTTAATGAAAATCTGCAAAAAAATATTGTGCATGAATATATATATCTTTTTTGTGTTGTGCTGTTTGTATTTTTGGAAAAAAAAAAAATGAAAACTATAAACAACTATCTGCAAATATGATTATTGAGTAATCGACGCTGGCATTTCTGTGCATTCACTTGTAACCGTTGCGACTACAAACAGCTATATTGATGCCATTTTCAGTTAGCTGGAAGCAAGCTTGCGAGCAGTATACTGTCCAATAGCCAGACAGAGCAAACGTCTCTGTAGTCACTAGCTGGTGGCTGACCACGCGTTTATAAAAAGTGAGTGTATGACGTATTTTATGAGCACATTACTTGTTTATGAAAGTACGAGTAATGAAACAAAAAAAATAACAAATAAAATATTTGTGTCTACATTTTATACATACAATGTGTACACATGTATGTGTCTATCTAAGCTAAGTTTATTTGTTTCTATCTTGTTTTCCTTTCCGTACTGCTGACATAGTTTCAATGCGTTTTCAATCGTTGTGCAGGCGCAACCAGTTGTTGTTGGTAGCTGTTAGTTGGTAACTGGTTAGTGAGTGATTACAGATTGCGTTATGCAAATCTTGTTTATACTGGCGTTTTGTTTTTCCAAAATATGTCCATTTTATATATGGTTATTCATAAATATGTCCACATATATATATATATATATCTGTGTTTGTGTGAGCATTTTGATATTTCCTTGAATATCGATGTGACGCATATTTATATGAAACGAAAGACTCAAGTAGCGAACTCAAAATAAATAATTTTTAAATTAATTGATTTGATTGCTTGTTTGTTGAGTTCTTATTTTATAATTTTTTATATTTTCATATATATTTACAGAGGAATCGATTCAGTCATGAGCACGACACCAATTGAAGGCAACACACACTCACAATGGCAACGAAGCACACAAGATGCGGTCTCCGTACGACACGCATTCAAAGCATTCGGAAAAAAGAAGAACGCGAATCAAGTTTTAAATAATCTAAACATGACAGTACCAAAGGGCACAATGTAAGTATTTGCATAAAAATACATTTAAGAAAAAATCATAGCTCACATATTGCCGATCTCGAAAAAAATACAAAAAAAAAAGTTTCTAAAATAAATTAATTGTCAAAAATTTTGAATTATTTTGAGCTTGCTTAGTGGGCTGAATTATTTTTTTTTTTTTGTTTAAGTTTTAATGAAAGACAAAACGAAGCTAAAAACAGCTGATGAACAGAATTGAAGCGTATAAACAAATTTAATTATTTTATAGAATAAATATCGATAGTGATAGCGATAATGACTACGAATTTATAATCAATGTTTTAAATAATCGTCGACAAAACCTTAAAGTAAATCTATATCTTCTGCTGGAAAGTTTTTACATCGCGCCTCCGCCATCTTGATGGTTATTTAAAATACAATCAGTGAACTGCATTTGGTTGCCTCTGTGACACAAAAAAAAAAAAAAGAGCTAATATTCTTTTTTAAAATAATTATAATATGATGATGAATGTTCGAAAACTTAAGTACATACTCAAATGAGAATCCATTCTAAAACTTAAGCACAATCTTAATTTTTTTGCTGGATTTGACCATTACTGCCGTCTCAAGATAAAAAGTCACATCTCCATTTTAGTAGCTTTTCGTGTGTAGGAAACACTAACACAAAAATGAGAAACTGTTTTACGGTACCGAAACTGCTCTCATCTTAGGATTTAACTATTTGGATTAGAGTTCATATCTCGAAAATAATAAGAGACAACCAGCTTAAATAATTTTCCACATCATTTACTATAACGTGTTGTTTTTGAAGATTTTCACAAATTGGCATTTAATGGATCTGAAAATATCATAACTCTGTGCATTGAGTTTGTTTTTTTCTCTTTCATGAGAATTTTTGTATCTTTCCGATATTTGCAGAATGGAATGCATTAGTCACGCATTCATTGCACAACAATTGTGTTACATAATTCATTTCTATACCAAAAAGTTTTTTGTGATCAGAAGTGCGTAACGGACAAAAGTAATAGTCGGAAAAAGTATAAATAATAGCCCCAAAAAGTATAAATAATCTTGATTAAAATCACCTCAGGAATCTAACCATTCATGCCAAACAAACTAGTTTCTATGTAATCGGATAAGATTTATATATAGGTGCCTTATAAACTGGATTGCACTTATTGTGAATGGCATTGAATCTTCTTCAGGGCAAACCGACGCTATTATTGAAACATACTGGTTGCAGTTGAAATTGTTTAGTTGCTCATTTGAACTCGGCATAAAGTATAGGAACGAACTGATCGGTACTGAGCGGACTGCCGACGAATCAGCGATGGCTTTTTTTTGTGGTTTTTTTACAAGAAAATTATAGAGTTTTGAATAGTTCGTTGATATGGAATTGAAATAAATGCAATTTACTAAAAGAACGATATGAACGATCTAGAAAAAGTGGATCTTCAAGTGAACTAAATTGTGGGACAATACCTTTATCAATCTTATAAATGTAACGTTTTTGGTACACTTGCAATAATTGAGCATCCGTATTTGAATTTTGTTGTATTTTCTTATAACAATTAAATATTCTACCATCACCACTAGGCGTGTTTTTATATGACAAATCTAGCTAGTTTGTGAAAACCAGCCGTTGTGCAATCAATAACAATTCTACATTTTCATGTACAGTCATTTTCAATGTGTAATTATTTCAAATGTTCAAACTTACATTCGGAAATCATTACTTTATTCAGTCAACATAAACACTCTATATGAAAACATTCTAAGCATAAAGTTTTTAAACTCAAAAAACTCACGAAAGTTGAGGCAAGTTCAATGACATTTTTAATTTGAGACAAACACTCATATTCGCATTCGCATATCACTTTTTTGACAAATACTGAGTCTATTAGTGGCTGTTATTTTGATTATTCTTTAATTCTTACTCTTCATTGCCGAAAGATAATTTAATTTTGCTGCTAAACCAATTAAATGCAAGAAATGTTTACAAAAAATTCGGTTGAGTGTTTCGACAACTGAAATACTAAATACAGGGACATTTCATATTCAAAACAGAATTCATAATTTAGCGGAGATTAACAGAAAAAAAAAAAAAAAATTTTAAAACCTACGTGCAGCCATGTCGAAGACCCTCAACTGTTAAAATGCTTATGAGTCGTATTTCGATAAATATTTTTATTATTTTTTCTAAAGTTTATAACTTGAATAAAAATTCAACAGAAAATGTTGTCAAGGTGAAGATTACAAAATAATTCAACTTGAACTGTTCCGAGTTAACATTGATTTTAATTTTTGTTTTTTGAAAATGTAATGACATTTTTTAAAACTTCGGCACTTATTTATGAATATCTTGAACCTATTTTAATTTTTATAGCATTTGATATAATTGATAAGGAACTGGCCAAGTCTTACGGTCAATAAATTTCATAATATAAATTAAGGAGCTCAAGTTTCCATTATTATCTACAGTCTGCGCAAAAATTATTCATAACACAAAAAAATCTATTTAATGTGAGATATTGAAATGAAAACATGCTTTTATAGATCGCTGTCCACTTTTGGCATGTATTTCCGAATCAATATGTCGTTTGGTAACATCATGAAATATTTCTATCCAATCCATTCGATCAGACTTAAACATTTTTAAACATTGAACTTATTTGAAACGTATTGTATTTGTTGAAGTTTAATAGGAAATTAAGGATCTATTTCTCAATATCTGGTTGACTTGGCTTTTCGTCGGCATAAACCTAGTCGTTTATATTCCGTTTACAATTTTTAGTTTTTTCAAACTGCTGACATCATTTTTGATAAACACAATGGGCAAGTTGGTAAAAAAGAATATTTTTCGATGATTGAATTGTATAAGTGGAAAGGGAAACAATATATATCAAAATTCTTGAACATATGCCGCCATAAATTATGTTCTGTTTCTGTATAAGCGTATCTATAACGATTGTTCCATTTAGGGTTTTTATTTATGAAAAATGATCAAAAAACGTTTAGGAGATTTTTCCAAAAAATTTATATTCTCTCTGGATTTTCCTCAATCCTACCAAACGGAACGAAACCGTTCTCAGTCTTACAGAGGCATAGCGATTATTGAAATTCTGGTAATGATTAACAAATTTTGATTTGTATGAATAATTTTTCGACATACTGTATAGCTATTTATTTATTTTTGTTAACGCTTAGGACATCTACATATATTTTCCACGATTATGTGCTTCGAATAATTTCTTTTGTAATATTTTATTTTTAGCTATGGATTGTTGGGCGCCTCCGGTTGCGGTAAAACGACATTACTCTCCTGCATTGTCGGTCGTCGTCGTCTCGACTCCGGTGAGATATTTGTGCTTGGCGGCAAACCGGGTACACGTGGCTCCGGAGTACCGGGCAAGCGAGTCGGCTACATGCCGCAGGAAATTGCACTCTACGGTGAATTTTCGATACGTGAGACGATGATGTATTTCGGATGGATTTTCGGCATGGAAACAAAAGAAATAATGGAGCGATTACAGTTCTTACTTAATTTTCTTGATTTGCCATCCGAAAAACGTTTGGTAAAAAATCTTAGCGGTGGCCAACAGCGACGTGTATCGTTCGCTGTTGCGCTGATGCACGATCCCGAACTTTTAATATTGGACGAACCAACCGTCGGTGTTGATCCACTGCTGCGACAAAGCATTTGGAATCATTTGGTACATATAACGAAAGCAGGCCAGAAAACTGTTATTATAACGACACATTACATTGAGGAGGCACGACAAGCGCATACCGTAAGTGTTCAGCAGTTAATCAGTCGTTCGAAAGTCTTTGTTTCAACCATATTTTTCATTCGTAGATCGGCTTAATGCGTTCTGGACATTTACTTGCCGAAGAATCACCAAGTGTGCTTTTGTCCATGTACAAGTGTATCAGTTTGGAAGAAGTATTCTTGAAGCTTTCACGTATACAGAGCCAGAAAGGAGAAGTCACTCATGTTAACTTTAGGTGAGCTTAGCACGCATGTCACCTCCTAATCTGTTGCTAACTATCTGTTGATTCGATATTAATAACAAAAATTTTGTTTTTTTCTCTATAATTTCATTGTTGTGTTTCCCATTTTGTGAACCATTCATCATCTAACTATGTTGTTGTGGTTTTTGTTGGTAAATGATTGTTATGTGGTTATGGTATATCAAAATTTGTGTTTGTGTGTGTGTTATTTGTACAATTTGGACAATATTTATACTGACAGTAACAATATTTCGTTGCATGCGATGGCCTTCGGTAGTAAAATGGATAAGCCCAGCTCCAGTCAGGAAGGGGGTGTTGTCGGTCTGAACTTCCATCAAAGCAAGGAAGTACTCATCAACGATAGCAACGGATCGATCTATACGGTTTGTTTGAAATTTTATTATAAAAAGCCTTAATTAATCCTTTGCATTTCCAAAACATTGAAATCATTTTAATTATATAGAATCAATATTCTTTTTTTTTTCATTACACTTTAATTGCGATTTAATACTCATTCCCTCTGTCATACTCTTATTTCAAACTTAATCAATTCAATAAAATTAAAAATCAAAAAAAAAAAAAAAAAACAAATCATACTCAGTTAAACCAAGAGCCCTACAACCCGCCAATGTTGAAGAGTAGCAGTCACGATGACAAAGAAAGCTGTCAGGATTGTTATGCAAACCTTTGTAAAGTAAGTAATTATTAATCATGTGTAATGCATTTAATACGAATACATATTTCGAAATTTGATTACAGTTGACATCGAAGGGCAAAATTAAAGCTTTGCTAACGAAAAATATGCTGCGTATGTGGCGCAATGTTGGTGTTATGCTCTTCATTTTTGCGTTGCCTGTGATGCAAGTGATACTTTTCTGTTTGGCTATTGGACGTGATCCGCAGGGTCTAAATCTGGCAATTGTTAACAATGAAATGAATAATACGGTAATACGATAAGATACGATAAAGGTTTTCAATAAAAATGAACTTAAATGCAAATCTGTACTGTAATTTTGAAACAGGAACACTGCTACTGGGAAGACGGTTGTCATTTTAGCAATCTTGGTTGTCGTTATTTGCATCATCTTAATGATAGCGTTGAAAAAACATATTATACGGATATAGAACTTGCCAAAGATGCGGTACGTAAGGGCAACGCTTGGGGAGCAATATATATAACGGAAAATTTTACTGACGCTTTCACCGCGCGTGCAGCTTTAGGTGAGTTTTGCAAGCAAATTAAGTGGACTTTTAATAAATTACATTTGTGCACAGGTCGCGATTCTGATGATGAGACAATTGAACAATCCGAAGTGAAAGTCTGGCTGGATATGTCAAATCAACAAATCGGCGTTATGCTTAATCGTGATCTACAATTGGCCTATCGTGATTTTGCCATGGGTTTGCTCTCGCAATGCAATAATAATCCGAAGCTGGGCGATGTGCCGATTCAATTCAGAGAGCCCATTTATGGAACAATGAATCCATCATTCACAGATTTCGTTGCTCCTGGTGTGATCTTGACGTAAGGTGTTCCGCTGAAAATTTTTAAGGCCAATTTCTAATTAATTATTTATTCGATTTCGAATAGTATCGTTTTCTTTTTGGCTGTTGCATTGACGTCATCTGCTTTAATTATTGAACGAACTGAGGTGAGTGGCGATAAATGATTGCATGTGTTTTGCAAATATGAATGAAAATTGTAATGAGTCCATTAAAAATATTACTGTGATTCCAATTTTTGGCTCATAAAAAAATTTTTATTGCACAAATTGCTTATTAATATTTTGATATTTGCTTATAGGGTTTGCTCGATCGATCATGGGTTGCTGGTGTATCGCCCGGTGAGATACTCTTCTCGCACGTCGTCACTCAATTTGTCGTTATGTGCGGTCAGACAGCGCTCGTGTTAATATTTATGTTGGTCGTTTTCGAAGTCACTAACAATGGTGACCTTATTTGGGTGATCGTTTTGACGCTACTTCAAGGCCTGTGTGGCATGTGTTTTGGTTTTCTCATCTCTTCGATTTGCGAATTGGAACGTAATGCAATACAGTTGGCACTCGGATCCTTCTACCCAACCCTGTTATTGTCAGGCGTTATTTGGCCTATTGAGGGCATGCCTGTAGTACTGAGGTATATGTATTTAAATTTGTACTTCGAACTGTATAATAATTTCATAATTCTATTGAAGATACATTTCGCTTTGTCTGCCGCTGACATTGGCAACTTCATCGCTGCGTTCAATACTAACGCGCGGCTGGGAAATTATTGAAAAGGACGTCTACATTGGTTTTTTGAGTACATTGGCTTGGATTTTCGGTTTTCTGATACTTACGTTAGTCGTGCTGCGTGCGAAACGTGGATAAATACCAAAGTCATCCGCTAGAGAACTCCCACTTGAAACGAATCTTAAACTTAATTATCAAATAACTATTATAATTTCTCTAAGCGCTTAAACTAAGCAACGTTTAGATGTGAGTGTATTTTTTGTTTAGGCTAAGGTGTCTAAGGTCCTAACATTTTTTTCAAAATTTTTTATTGAAAATTCTTCGCATTTTATTCAACAATTTCTTGTTACAAAATGTCACTATGACTTTCATATGTTTTATTCAAATGTATCATAAATTATTTAAAAGCATCTCGTTGTTCTCATATTCCGCACCCTCTTTTTATATTCTAGATTTGCACGTTTTTTTTAGTTAAATTTTAAGGTTTAGGTAGTAGGTTAATTTTATTTTGAAACTTTTTGTAAATATTTTCAATTGTGCTAAATTTAAGCTAAAATATACAAAAAAAAAAATTTAAAATAGGTGTTGAAATTCAACAATTCGATAATAGGAAAGTGTCTCCGTTGATTGATAGTTATCCGTCCATGTTTGCATCAGTTACGCCTTTCAAAATTATCATTTCTGGTTATATTAATTGAATTTTTAACATGAAATTTAAACTATTTTTACACTTGTTACTGGACTGTGATCATTTAAATATTTCACTTAATAATTTTGGTTGAATATGAAAACGAACATAAATATTTTGGGGTTTTGATTTTGGGTTTAATGTGTACAAGGTAAATTCGTTTCGATTTAATAATTTTTAAAAAAGTTTATTTAGTTTATTTCATAATGAAAATCTTGATTCACAAAAAATACCAAACTACATATAAATGCGTGTTGTCAACACCCTAAATTATTTCATTCTGAATAAACGACTTTATTAATTTTGCTTTTAAAATATAATCTATAAGAGTTGTAAAAAATTTAAACATAAATTTCATAAATAAAAATTATAAAAATAAGTGAAACGTTGTCTATCGTATTTGATTGCAAATAGATATTATTTATTTCTGTAAGGGTGTACCTATGGTCTCATCTAGAGGGTAAACCCATACACGGAGAGGATGGATTAGAAAAAAAAAACCTAATTTTCCATATAAACATGAGAAAGAAAAAGTGTGATTGTCGTTCAGTCTAGTTTTCGCCTGTTGCAGATGCATAATTTACCAACTATTAAAAAGTAAACTCTAAAGAACTAATTAACTACTGATTCAGACAAAAAACTTTCAGTTTCCATATGGAAAAAAATATTAGTTTCATTAAATTTTTTGAGAAATTCTGTTGTTAAGCGTCATGTCCGGGAGAAATTTCAAAGTAAAATCTTAAAACACATCCATACCAACGTATCCTGAAAGTTTTAAGTCAATCGCACGGTAACTATTTGAGAAAATTTCTATTCTTTTACCGAAGAAATTCGAAACTGCGAACCTAAACCGGTGCAATACCAACAGAAAATTAACCTTTTTGTAACATTCCAATGTTCGGCGCCGTTACCTGAGAAATTTTAAAGTTGATGATGTTTAATACCAAAAATCCTAAAAGGGATAAATACCAACATGTATTAAAAGTTTGAAGCCAATCGGACGGTTAGAAGCCAATCGGACGGTTACAAATTTTTAATCAGTTTGTATGGGTGGTGCCACACCCCCTATATATTCTATGGAAACTATATATGGCCCATAAAACCCTATTCACTTTGACGCTGGCCAAATTTCAAGAAGATTGGTACACAAATCTATCGTCCAGGTCGCATACAGTCGCTTAACCTATATGTGCTATTTTTTATAGAGTGTCACCTTTTTTGATAGAGTGTCACTATTTTTGATTGATTTTGATCACTAAGATTGTATGCATTGAAAAAGACAAATCGCAAAGTATGAAGCGTCAACTATGGTTTAAGTAATTTTATGTTTACATATTTGAAAGATTTTTGCTTTTAGTATTTGATATTTTCAGTGGAAAATCTTAATTGAATGATAAACTCGACAAGAAGGAGTAACATGAGCAGTGTTGCCATTTTTTTTTTTATCAAAATCTGCAACTACAACAAATAAAATCCTTTTTTTTTGGAAAAAAAATCTCAATTTTTTTTTCAATTCAACATCGGTATTAATTTTATTATAATAAAAAATCAATTAATTTATAATAAGAATCATAAAATAGGTATATAAGTTAATATATACTTATTTTACCGAAACAATTACACGATGCTATCAATTGAAAAAAAAAAAATATATGTACCTATTCAGTTAGGTTCAGTTAGGTTCAGTTAGGTATAAAAATCATAATGAGATTCGTGCAATTCGAATTGAATTGAACTATTCCTAATTTTGATTTTATTTATATTCTATTATATATAGTGAGAAAATATTCGTTCAACTTTTCCTGGTGAAATTTGTTTGATTTTGTAAAAACCTGGAAGACCTGTTAAATTTGTGAAAAATCTGTACTTTCTCGGTGAAAATCTTTACATCTGAATGTACTCAAAAAATCATAAAAAAAAAGATAAATCTGTCAAAATGGCAACGCTGAACATGAGATCCTGTAAAGTATAAATATTTAATCAACAATATAATTGACACAGTTACAACAGTAAAATTTTTAATTCTTTTTTTTCCAGCAGAAGTTTTGTGTATATATATATATATATATATATATAT
>JAWNPW010000014.1:0-14151 GCA_035078745.1 Diastata ussurica
TAGGGGCTTTTGTGTATATAGAGAATGCTTTCAACAATATCACTCCGTCGCATATCAGCTCTGTCGGATCTTTTGGTGGAAGCGGTAGGCTGTAATGTGGTGACCTATTTGGACGACGTTAATGTCAGTCACAGGGAAACACTTAGCGACGTAATGTAATTCTATCTGAAAAAATTTTATTTTGGAGTCAAGATCTCTTCACTAGCAAGTATAAACCTCTGCTTTATGGCAATTTCAGTTTTGGAACTTCCACTCGAATGAACTTGAACTTAAAGTATAGATATAGACATATTCATCCTTACTTACTAAATCAATTTGAAAAAATTACTCATAACCTGCCCCTTCACACTGTCTAAGTTCTCAAAAAAGTTCTCGTATGAGTTTTGATCGTTTTTTTCGCCCAAGAAATTATTTCATCACATATGTGAACCCGTTATGATACAAAATTTATTAGTAATATAAATGAATAATGATTCTATATGAATTTCGTTTCGAAAGCAGAAAAATTTTAATAACATTACATTTCAAGTTTTGTGTAAAATCTGACACAAACATTAGTGCTAGAATATTCTATTATAAACAATTTAGTCGCATGCATATTAAAGATACTGGAAGTTACATATGTATATTAGAGTGCCTCAACTACCACACAAAGAAAAATCGGGTCTGGTGTGCCCTCCTCAAAATGTACTTTTGCCTATTTTATGATGATTCCCAAAATATTTCAGCTTTGTCGATAACCGTTCGTGGGCTGGACCATTTAAAAAGAGTTTATAACAGGTTTACTATACTATTTTTTTTCCACTCAAATGGACACAAACGAAGCTCACTCGAAAGATCTTCAGTTTTGCAACATTTGTTTTTTTGGAAAATCGTTCTTAACGAGAATTTTTGTCACTTTAGTGCAATTTTTTAGCGGCTATTGACAAATTTTGAGAAGGGTACACTAGCAAATTTTTCCGTGAGGCACTCTAATGTATATACATATGTATTTTAACCACGATACTACCAGGGCTATTTATTATAGAATATTCATCATAGTACACAAGATTTATTTCTTATTATCAAGAGATAGTCAAGATAGTCTAGACAAAGAACATAAAACATTTAACATCTAATTTTGAATATAAATAAACCTTAAGTCTAAAAAAAAATGCCTAAATCTGAGAAAAAAAACAAAAAAAAAATCTTAAAATTTGACTTAAAACTAAACAAATACTCTCTATTACACTCAATTTGACCAATTAAATCAACAAATATTCATAAAAACGTTATATAAAATAAATAAATTATGGGTTTTAAGACGATTCCAAAAGCGCTCTGTATACACAAAGAAATGACGTTCAAAGATGTTACAAAATTATCGGACATGAATAGAAGAGAAATATCTTATTATGACTAAAAAATTATTATTAAAACTTAAATTAAATAAAGGATTACAAAAACATATAACATATGTATATATTAATATTATTTCAATTCTATAAAAGGATTAAAAAATTTTGAATATTATACTTTTTCTTCAGTATTTTAATACTTTTGTGCATCAACTTGTCAGAAACAGTTCTAAACCCTTAAATATCATATGATACTTGTGCCTAAACTCTTAAGTTCTTGATATTTATTTGAACCTTTCCAGTTAAAATGCATTAAGGCCAAGGCTTTTTGCAGATTGTGAAATTTGCCTCCATCATAACTCTTCCTATTCATCAGCCTTCGGAGCGTCCTGTTTCGTTACATGGGAGGTGGAACGCCCAATTCTCCAAATCTGCTAATATGTTCAGATCCTAACAGAAGTTATGAATGAAGCTTTCATAATACACAATTTCAATCTTCATAAAAATAAAAATCTTTCCTTACGAGCCCGCTTTTAAGCGATTTTTAAAGAGCATTTTTTTGAAATTTTCACTTTGTACGGCAGCTATATTTTTATCTGGTCTTGATAATTAAATTAAAAACAAAATTTTGTTTAGATATCTTCATAAAGAAAAAAGTTTTTTGATAAAAGAGCCTTTCAACCGACTTTGACACTTTTATAAAGGCATACCTAAATCTGATTCGTCTTATTTTCAAATGCAAACTGAACTCACAAAAGAGAATATTATACAACAAATCTGAGCTCTTAAGATAGCTGAGGAATTCGCATAGCAACGAACATAGACAGATATGACTAGACAATTCAGCTATCGGTATTTAAAAAATATTTTAACAATCTTCTGTAAAAAAGTACCTAAACATATTTAAATACTTAGGTACTAAAGTTTCAGACCAACTCCATTTTCATTTTTTTAATTTTACTTTTTTTTTAATTAAATACATGTATTTGAAACTAAAATTTACGGATAATTAAAATCTATTATTCATTCGTTATTCAAAAATTAAGAACATGTATTTTTGTTTTTAAAGTTAAAGTTTTCATTTAGAAATTTATTCTTCTTCCTCCTGCTAGTTCCAAAAAATATCCCCTAAAAGCGATACAAGTTTTTTGCCACTATACCGTGTCCGAGTCTGGCTGTCACTTGGTGAAATCTCTCGCCATGTCATCAGACTCGGCTGGTGATTGTTCATTGAATTTTTCTGTATGACAACGCAAAAATGCACATTCTAACTTTTAATTTTTGAAATGTGGTCATATTTTAATATAACTGATTTGAGATAATAATATCAAAGACTTTAAAGTGAATACTTATAATCACCTATTATGGGCAAATATAACGGTTAAATAGGCCAAATAAATTTCGAAACAATAAAATTATACCGATTGCTTTTTTGAAATACTTTTTTTAAAGTAAATAAATTCAAAAGTATTTGAACAAATAAAATCAAAATAAGACATGATTTTACAGAAAATATTTTAAAATTGCCGAAATTAATGTGATATCTGTAAACGGGGTCTTTAATTGTTCATTTTTTATAAATACTAAAATTAATTTTTTTAAACCGGTTTATATATGTAGCCTAATCGTTGAGAATGTTCTGGGAAAAACAATTTTCTGAGAGCTAACATAGAAAAACGGTTACCGCCATTGAATTCAGTGCAGTCGATTTAGTTTAACCCACCGGGTGCCCCGCTTGTTGGTCAAAAAAAATTCCTAATTTTAGCACAGTGTAATTAAATAAATAAATAAATAATGCGCAAATGAAGGAGTTGTAAAGAACTTCGATTTCAATTGCATGAAATTTTAAAGTTTCCGACTCCAACTGCCCTAATTTTTCATGACCTGAGTTGATATGATTTAGTGGAGGCTTTCCCCAAAATTGAACTGAAAAATGGAAAAAACTAAATAAACCAAAATTGTAATCCGCGACATTGATAATACTACTTATCGTTTCAGCATGCCAGAAGACCTCTCTAACCGCGCCTTCTTGAACGTTACGGGTTCCATTTGAGCGACGTTCTCATGTTTCTTCTGCGTATCTATTTGGGAAGTATTTTTTTTTTTTTCAATTGTTAGTTCCAAAGCTCTGTGGAATGCTGATCTAGCCCAGTCGTTGCATGCACAAAAACAAAATTATTTTCCATCAATTCTGTAGTTTTTTTTTCAATTTTTCTAATAGAAAATAACTCCATTGCCAAGGCATGAAGGTTTAAACATGAAGGCATAGAAGGAAAATTCAGAGATACCATAAGAATATAAACATCTTGATCAAAATCACCGCAGGAATCTAGCTAGCCATGTTCGTTTGTCTGTTGCTATGCAAACTAGTTCCATATTTTTAGAGTTATCGCGATTGAATTTTGCACATAGTCTTCTATTTATCAAAAGTTAATCTAAATTATTCTACCCTTGATTAATTTTAATGAAAACGGAGAGTTATAGCCGCCATATAAAGTTAACAAGCCGAAAAGTATCGTTATATGGATAACTTTAATATTTGATTGGATTATTGTTTAAAATTTCATACATATATACCGAATTATAATTATGTTGGGTCATTCCCAAGGGTAAAGTCTTGAGTCAAAAAAGAAACGATTATCGAGATTTGCCTTTGTGAATTTATTTTTGTTTTCGAACTCCAACTCTTATCGGTATCGTTTCGTCACCGTCAAAACTCATTTTGCTAATTTTTTTTCCTCCTGGATAATCCCAGACTTTTTAGTTTGGTCATCTTCACAAACATTTATATTTGAAGATTTTAGCGTAAAATGAAAATTTTATCGCGTGGAGATTTGAAATCGGAAACAATTCTCTAAAATAATGGTCAGTTTACTATACATATTACATATATTAGTTGCAGGTAATTTTGAATTTCGTTCGATAGACATAATGTTAACAACTTTAATAAAATTTATATTTTCATTATATTATTTATGTGACGATTTAATTCTTATTATTTGTTGGGTTTTGTTTTACAATACAATTATGTGATTATTTATAATTTCTTAACATTCTGGTTGTTATATAAATACGCTTGGATAGAATAAAATATTAAAACCTATAAAAATTATGCTTGTTAATTTTAGATTAGAATATAATTTTTTTGTTTTTTAACTAGGATCGATGATTTTCTCACTTATACCTATTTAATATTAAAAGAGCCTAAAAGCCCATAACTTTCTGATTATATGAAATAACATTAGAAAATAATATAAGAATAATAAATAAATGACTACCTAATCAAAATTTTATATAAATTGGAAATAAAAGAATTGTTGGTTGTTGCCCAATCGACAACGTGGAAAATAATTTCGCAAATAAATAACAACAATAAAATCATAAGATTGTTAATAAATAAAAACCCAATTGTCAATACGAGTATTAACTTTATCATTTATCGTTGCAGCCCATACACACACACACACACACACATACATACATACACATTTACACTCTCAATGAAACTCCGCACACTAACGATTTACGCCCAGGTTTTTGGCAAACTAAACGGACCAAAACGCTGATGCGCATCGACAGCACGCACAGCGAAATAGTAACGTTGACCCTCCTGAAATTGATTCAGCGTGACTGCCATAGGCAACAGCATTGCTTTAACATCGCCGACATGACGCCATGATTCCGTGCTGGGTGCCTGATTAGTTTCCTGATAGGCGTAGATCTGGTAACTGACGCATTCAGCGTGACGATCACGACCCTCCTCCATAGTCCATGATATAACAATGCCATTATCGAGATAACTGATCCGTATCGAAGGACGAGGTGGCGGACATTTCCAAGCTGGATTGTATGGTTGCGATGGTGCAGCTGGTAATGCTGCCGGATGTCTGAAACGTGTCGTGGCAGGATTGGCAGCGGAGAGTTGTATACGTGTGATGCTTGTGCCAGGTGAGATACTTGTGACTACGCTGCTGTCAGTAGATGAACTTATGGCTGTATCCATAGCTCCTGCTATTTCAATTAATTGAAAAAGTAGATATAAATAATTGCTGTACTAATATGTTGAGCAAAAAGTTACAAAACTTACCGGGACGTGGTACCGACTGCATTGGGCCGCTTGTCATTGGCGTAGAACGATTCAATAACGTGCGGAATTGATTGGATGCATTGGCAGATGTAACTGTCGCAGTAGGCGGTGCTCGTGGTCTGGCGTAGACAACATTCGTTGGTGTTGGTTGTGCAACATCATCCTCATCCGTTAAATCGATAACTGCTTTCTCTTTGGGTTTGGCCGATGTCATAGTCACACCCATTACGTTGTCGTTGATAAAACCACCGAGCGCAGTGTTGGCGGTAGCTGTTGCCGCTGCTGCTGCTGATGTTGACGGCGCTGAATCAGTGCGTCGATATTGTTGTGCTGGCGATGCTGACGGTTTATGTGTTGAAATAGTTGTCACGCCACTACCAACTACAGTACCAACACTAGTACTGAGACGTTGCATATTTGGTTGTGACACAGTGGTCATCGGTGCAGACATTCGATTACGCATCGGTTGATTACCTGATGGTATGGGCGCAATACTTCCATTTTTATTCAAGAGCCTTGGTGGACTCTTCTGCTGTGAAACTTGTGCTAATGGTGGCACAGCACCACGATAGATACCACTACCGTTAGCAGGTGATGCTTGAGATGTCGCAGCAGTACTTGGTACCGGACGTTGTGGTGTTACTTTTTGTGCGCATCCGCGACGAACAGCAGCAGGTGAAGCCGCCGGTGATGAAGCAAACGCACTGCCAGTCGGTGTGGTACGAATTGCTGCTGCCTCAAATGTGTTTGTCGGTCTCGATGCTGCTGACGTAGATGGTTCAGCACTTTGTACATTGACGCTACGTTGTGGTGCACGGTCAACTGGGACAGTGGGTAGTGCCGGCGGAGTACTTGCAGCGCTAGTGCTGCCGCTACCTGTCATTGGCGTATCAATCTTCTTGCTGGGTATATAAACTTGTAAGCCAACAGCGCGTGTTATTCTCACTGGGGTTATGAATTGTGAATTTTTTGCTTCAATGTCCTTCACTACACGATTGTGCACCATTTCCAAATCACGAAATTGTTTCGTTATATCGTTGATTTTCCTGCGATGCATGGTAATAATTGTCTCCTGTTTTTCGAGCAGTTCGCGCATTTCAGCAAATTCACTTTTGTGTATGATCGCTTCGACAATCTTCTGTAGCACAAGCTCCTCCAGATCATTTTTAGTCATTTTATCGAATGTTTTACGGAATCGCTTGAAGAAGTCTAAACTCAGTGGTGGTGCTTTTTCGACGTATTTTGGCGGCGGGTAAAGTTGTACTTTAACTGGCTTTATATCTTTTTTATCATCGACTTCTTCAACATCTAACCCAACACTGGACTTCAACTCGACTGAACTATCTTCAGTCTTGTCTGATTCGCTGTTGTTTATTTGCGATTTAGAGTCCGATGATGTGTCTGCTTCAGCTGGCGCTTTTGTCTCTGCTTCCATTGTTGAAATAGTTACTACTTTAGTCTGATCTTCTTTTGCGTCACTTGAATCGGTCTTTAATTTCTTACTTGGCGTTTCATCGTCTTTACTCTCATTTAATTCGCCTTCAAGTTCGTCTAAAGAGACATGAGTGCGTTTGGCAATAGAGTTATCGCTTTCGCCTACAGTATTCGTATCATTTGTCTTGCCTTCTGAAATTTTCTCATCCGCAGTTTCTAGTTTAGATGCATTCGAACCTTGTGAGCTACTCTCGTTAAGCGTTTCAACTGTTTGATTCTTTACGCCAGCTTCATCATTATCCGTACTGAGTCTTAGACGTTTAGCCGGTGGTGCGCCAACAGCTTGAGGTTCATCGGTGCCGGTATCTTTCGTCGTCTCCTCATCTTCGATTATTTCACAATCACCATCGGCATCATCTTCTTCATCGTCAATTTCCGGTTCTGGTTCTTCAGCTGATCTAACCTGAGCCTGAGATTCTTGTAATAGATTGCTGCTGCTACTACAATTACTGTTTATATCTTCTGCTACATTAGTTGGGCTTTTTAAATCATTCTTTTCAAGCTTTTTAAATGCATCACATGCATTATCTGAATTATCCTCAAGAAGATCATCCGATTTTTTATTTTCAAATTTATTTGCATTGTCAGTCTCATTTTCTTCTCCAGATTTGGGTATGTCCTTTGTTGTGCTTTCATTCGATTCGACTTTTTTGACGGATGCATTTTCAATAGTTGCACTATTTTCAAATGTACTTTTGTCTTCTTGCTTCGTTCGTTCTGACACTTGAACAGCTCCTTGAGCTTCATCATCATCATCTTCAACAAGCAGCACAATGATATCATCGTCGACTATGGGTTTTTTTTTAACATTTGTTTCGCTTACAATTTTTGACGTTTCCGAATCAACTGTTCCTTCGCTCTTTGTGTGCTCTGTAGCCGTCTCATTATCTAGCTTCTTCACGAGTGATGTTTCTGTAGACTCTTTTGCTGTCTGATCTACTTGCTTTGCCTTATCTTCAGTACTATCAATCTCCTTATTATCCTCTATCATAACAACATCATCGTCTGTGATTTCCGCAGTTGTTTTTGAGCTTGATTCAATCGATTCTTTTCGAGAATTCTCCGATATCTTTGTATCATTTTTTTCATCTTTAAATACCGCTGGTGTTCCTTGCTCTATAGTATTTTCTATTTTTTTACTTTCGTTAACTTTGTCACTTTCTTGTTCATCTGGTATGAAGAAAATAATATCATCATCCGAATCATCATCATCATCGGTTTTTCTACTGATTTCAGTTTTTTCCTGTTTCGAAGATTCGGCAGCGGTTTCGACACATTTCCCCTCTTTAGACGGCTTTTTATCCTTTTCTGTTTCACTTTCAATGCTCGAAGCCGGGTCACTCGTATCTTTTTCAACTAACTTCTCATTTTCTTTCGTCTCCGGTACATCACTTTTAGTGACTGCAGGTTTAACTTCTGTTCGGTTGTTTGATGCTATGGAAGTAGTTCTTTTTTTGGTTGGTGTCTTTTCATTGTCGGTTTCAGAATCATCAACCACAAAAAATATAACATCATCATCCGAATCAACCACTTCAGTGACCGTTTCAACTTTACTATCGCTTTTCTCCTTAACAGCACCATTTTTATCCGGCTGTTCTGATTCATCGTCGCTGTCATTCACTGTCAAAGTACACTTATCATCTTTATCCGCATTTTCTTCAGCACTTGTCTTTGTGGACATTTCTAGTTCGACAACTTGTTGCTGATTCTTTTCATTATTTTTATTTTCTTCCGCGTCTTTGATAGCTGCATCCAAATCTATTCCCGAGATTATTTCATCGTCGATCTCCATTTCAATAACATCACTGGATTTCGAATCATTCGCACCATTATCTGGCACGTCTTCTACATCTGTTTCTATCGTATTCTGTTTCTCACCTCTATCAATTGTATCCCCTTTTTTCTTCTCATCGCCTTTCTTTGAAGTCGACTCATCTTTAATTTTATTATCTTTTTCGACTATGTTTTTCACTATATCGACTGACTCTTTAACATCCGATATAATTTTGTCTGCTTTTTTACATGTTTCAGGCTGTTCTCCTCCTTTAGAATTCTCATCCTTGGACTCCAGACAGTCATCTACTATTGTGTTGATCTTATGCAACAATGCATCAAGATCATGACCTGTATCATGAATGGATATTGAGCTGGATGTTTCCTCTGTTTTATCGCTTCCAGCTCTGACATTGGTACATATAATTTCATCATCGTCAGCTAGGAGTGCATCCTCGAGTTCCGGGTTAATGGGTTCGTCAAAATTACCGACATCATCCACATCCAACTCCAGATCGGCCATTTTCAAAGCATCACCATTTGTGAGGACCGGTTTGACGACGATATCTGCCAGTGAAATACACACTTTCATTTTTTTTCTCAGAATATTTTCAATTGAGGACATACCATTTGCTTTCTTCAAACCATTTTCTAACTTGGATTGCGCTAAATCAGTCAATAAACATAATTGGTCATTACTGTTGCTGTTAGCATTTGATGTCATCAAGTCATCGAAGTCCACATCCATATTGGCTTTTACCTCCATCATTTTGAAAGTGGATTATTGAGTGCGTTTAGATGTTGAACTCGGGCATTAAAAATTTTCTGAAATAAATTACATATTTTTAGTCATGTTCCATATTTTAAAAGGGACTTTATTATTATAATTTTTTTTTTTTAATGACTTAATTTAATTTTTTTTTTTTTTATATAATAATAATATTATTATTTGGGACTGTATCATGAACTTATTATATTTATTGAAATTATGGGTATGGGTTCAACATTTTTAGCAAAAAAGTTCAATAGAAAATATAAAAGAAATATCATCCGTAAAAGGAGAAAACGGGTTAAGTACTTATGAACTTTAAATACACAAATCTTGAATACAGTTTTATAACTGTTTTAAAAGTTCTGAATTCAAAAATATGTTATGATACATATGTATATTCTGATTCAGCTTTTCGAATTTCAAAATGACCCCACCTTGCCTTCAAAACGACCACGATTTTTCGTCATTTTTGACAGAGTTTTGAATCGTTCCCACAGAAAACACCGAATCTAGAAAACTAAAACTGAAAAAAGACCCCAAAGTATTAAATCAACGCGTACCTAACCCCAAACCGGTTTGCCTTTGGACGAAATGTCACAACAAAAGAAAACGACGAACACATAACGAACAACAACAAAAGTATATAAGAGAAAACATTGTTCGGTTTACGAATGAAATAAAACAACAAATTAAGTAAGGAACGAAACGGAATTGAATGAAACATTTTTACTTTTTCATAATTTTTTATTTTTTTTTTTTTTTTTTTTTTTTTTTAAATTGTTACAAACTTACAAAATTATTCAAATAATACAAGACAATTACAAAAACTGTACAAATAGGGCAGAACGAATAATTGAAGTGAGAATAACATTGAAAAAGATAATAAATAGACAGAAAATAATATGTGCAATAATAGAAATGGGGCGTCAAATAAATTCAAATCAAAAAATAAAATAAAATAGAGAACTACTTAAACTAAAAATTTACCCAAAATTTTTTGACTGCAATATTTTTGTAGAAAACAATATTTATTACAACCCAGAATGAAATTACTGTGCGACTGTACGAGCAAAGCGTAAAGGTCCGTCCGAAAAAACTACAACCGCACGTTTTCACTGAACGAAGAGAACTGAACGCACATGAGAGTATTCGCCTTAACAAGTTGTTCACTTATTTCTTCCCGTAGAGTTCCCGTACGACTAACTTTTAGAAAAATAGGTCAAAATTGCGGTAAGTCCCCCTTGAAAACTGTTGTGTTTAAATGTTTCAAAACTAATTAAGTTTTGAGTTTCTTTGCAAGCTAAGCGGCAGTTTGCGTTTTGCATAAATACGAACAAGAATAATGTACACACAGCAACAAAGAGATGAGTGCGTTGTTGCTGCAAGCGGAGAGTATGAAAGCGAGTAGTTAGCCCAAAAACGGCTGTGACCAAAATTCGAAAGATAATGGATAAATTAAAATGCCCTCTTCATAAAGAAATTACTTACAATCCACAAGTTCCATTAAATGTGGAACCCAAGTGGAACCTAACTATACCAATTAATTTCGTTTGCAATTTCACAAATTTTATGTGAAAACGTATGTATGTACATTTAAAAAATTTATACACGCATTGGGAATTAGAATCAAGTACATATATACATACGTGATATATATGTGGAAAAATGTTATAATTAAGCTTTAGAAATATCTGACATGTAATATCTTATCTAGCATACGAACTAAAAACGTTATTCGACAAAATGATATAGGACAGATCGAACTAAAAAAAATTTTTTTTTTTTTTAAATATTTTCTGTACTTGAGTACATCAATGAAGAATCCCTCTAAAAAAAAATACATGAATACTTGCGAATGTTCGCTGAAACTCAAATGAACTAACAACAACGAGACGACTACAAAACACGCGCATAACGCAAAACAGTCTTGAGCCTTAGTGAGAGCGAGAGAAAAGGCAACACCACATCTCCACTTACTTATTGCCAAACTAGCGTATGAATATAGAAATGATTACACATTTCGGAATTGAATTAAATTTTTATGGATAATACTGATCGCAACCAATCTCTTGTACATTTTCAAGAAGTTCGATAATTTCGTGCATTAGTATATTCACTTTTACTATCCAAAAGCAAGTATGGTTTGTTTTACTGCAGTAGATAGCAGACATGCCAAAAACCTGAAATCGTCATTGCTGTCTGTACTCGTGTGCAGATATTTTGTATCTATACTCTCGTCGTCGTCATCAACATCGTCGACGACGGCGAATAACATAGCGTGACAATGTGGCGTCACAAAAGCGAGGGGAACTTAAAGGCTTTGAAATTTTTATAAATACATATGTAGGACGACAATAGATATATATTGACAAAATAATAAACTATTCAAAAAATTACAACATTTTTAAAGAAGATACTAAGAAAACAACTAAAAATTAAATACAAACAATGGGGGAGCAAGATTTTTTTAATATTACCAAAGATATCTAGACTATTTTAAAAGGCAATAGAAATTTGGTCCAAACAACATAACATATATATATACATATACACATTTTGGAGCGTATTACATTTAAATTTGAGTAAGCAACGTTCGTACAGTACAGTTTGTATTTCTGCGTTCAATTATTGACTCACTCACACACTCAGGCAGACACAGCAAACAACAAAAACTGCAAACAATTTATATCGCGCGCCCTTTCTGGCATTGGCGTAAGTTTAGGATTTAAACTGTTGAACTACTGACTACGAGTTTCAAATATTGAAAAAATTAATATAAACTATCAAAATAAATAAAACCTGTAAATAGAAATAGAAAAAAAGAATAGAAGTTATATAGATGTGTATATATATGTATACATATAATTATTATAGGCCGTCAAAGTTTACCTATTTTTTATATAGGTTCATTACGCACAAAACTTCTTTTATTTTTGAGTTACTACACACTTATACTACATATATGTACTACACTTAGAGAAACTATTATTCAATCTTTTTCAACTACAGATTGCTGGCGCACAAGAGCGAGAGAGAGAGAGCTGCTGAGAGCGCAGCAGTCCGATAGAACTAAATGAGCACAATAAATATCAAATTAAACACTTCAATATAAGATATGAATTAGTTTTAAATACTTTTAATAGTTGCAACATTCCAAAAGGCTGATAAAATCACTTTCACAAAATGACCTTAGTTAAATTTTAAGTGTATTTGATTTAGGTTTCACTGCAACAACAAACGACGGAAGTGCTGCCACCTTGTTGGTATACAAATTAATAACAGCGTACCAAAAATGATTGAAGCGAAAATGAAATGTCAACAAATATGTCTATTGAACTTTGTTCGAGAAATACTTTCAAAACCGTAGAAATGGTTAAAAAAAAAAATAGTATTTATAGAATTTATATATATGCATCGCACATTGTGTCATTTACGTTAATGATTTCAAATATTTGAACGCAAGTTGGCAGCGCAGAAAACCAAAGGTGCAAACAAAAACAAAAAAAAAAAAATCAACAGAAAAAAAAATATAAACACAGACGAACATATGTAGATTGTTGCTGTACTATGCGGAAAGATACATTTGATTGTGGTATTTGAACCAAACCCATATAAAGACGATGAAGGGAAGACTCACATATGTACTAGAGAATAAAGCATAAGATATCTGATCGGAAACAGAACGAAATGCGATATGAATTGTTTAATGGTGACTTCAAATTTAATAGATCACATTATCAAATTTAGTCCGATGTTTGCAATAAAGTAACATTGGGCCAGTTATTGCAACAAACTAGTTTATAACAACAAACAAAATAGCATGAAGCGTAAAAATTTTGCATTCTTTATGTATTTTAAATGAAAAATGTGAGCGTGAAAGAGCAAGTTGCTGCAACGAAAGGAGCATAAACCGCGTTCAAGAGAGGGAGAGTGAGATAGATATAGTTGTATGCATAGACAATAGATTTAAAAATTTAATCGATATATATTTTCATATAAGACCATATTTTTTAAACGATATAAGATTTATATAGCTATAAACAGATAATAAAGAGATCATTTTGTTGTTGCATGAAAGCGAAAAACAACATTACAACCAAATAACCAAACAACCAGCAGCAAAGACCGAAACACGCCTAATGCAATAAAAACAAAACAGAGATATTGGTTGCGCTGTGATGTCGTAAATGAGTAGGGGACATAAAATTATCAAAAAATTCTTAGCTAATTGTTGGAATTAGAGTAAAATTTCCGGAAAGACTATTATCGGTTCTAGAAAATATTTCACTGATTTTGGGCTCGAGCCAAAAAAAAAAAAGAACAAAATACAGTAGCCGACGTACGTCAGCATGAGTCGTGTGAAAGAACGAGAGAGTCAGAGAGAGAAAGCATGTAATAATATAAGCGCTATAGAGCGAAGTAAAAAACAAAAACTGGCAGCCATATTTGCTTGCGTAAGACGAATATTGTGGAACTGCTATTTTTTTGCGTTTTCATAGGGTTTTGCTATTTTAAAGAAAACTTCTTAACAATTGATATTGATTGAAATACATAGATAAATAAAATTTAACGCAGGTTACATATAAATGAAGTGAATTTTCGCTTTTTCGTAAAAAAAAAAAATTTTTAAACAAAAACGAATATTCAACACACATATATATGTATGCATGTATAACCATATGTATCTT
>JAWNPW010000016.1:3340-15293 GCA_035078745.1 Diastata ussurica
GTAACTTGTATTGCTTTGGTAAGGCTTTTATCTTCTAAAATTATATCGATTTCCTCGATTGAGTTTAGATTATAAATATCTTTTGGTGTTTTGTTGTTGATGTTACTGATGTTGCAGTGCTTAAATTGGAGTGTTGCTTTGGCTACATTCAACGTGTTTCTACTACTTTGGTCCGGTGCATTTGATATTATCTCAGATTCTTCGTCATATTCCTCTTTTGTTTCAGCAACTGAGAATGTGTTCAAATTGAAGAGCGAATTTCTTTGCTCGATATGTGATTCGACGGCAATGTGCTGACATCGATGTCGCAATTCATACTCTTGAGCCTCAGTTATGCGATCCAATGATTGGCTTTCGCGAACACGTCGCCGTCGTGAGCTGTCAACCGTTAAATTTTGTTTTCCCACTGTATGACAATTTTTATCCACATTATCTTTGTGTTTTTTGCTCTTTTGAGAATGCGTTTTACGCGTTTCCTCGCTTTTATTCGGCTTAAATTAAACAAAAACAATTATTCTTTCTACATGATATATATATATACATAGATAGAAGCATATCGAATTGTTACTCACTTCTTTGCACTGTCCCTCTTTTTTGTTCCCCACACTTGATGTTCTAGTTACAATTAAATTTGACGTATTACTATGTGATCCAGACGATGGATATACCTGATCTTGTGAATCGCTCGAGTCATCGTGTGAATCTCGTCTATGCATTCGAAGCCTTGTCGGTGTATCTCCAACAAATTTGTTCATTTTCTTTTTATTTCGAGTCTTGGTATCGTCGTCTGATGCCTCGGAACTGCTGCATGATGGCGTACGTATTTTGTTTAATTTTGTTCGACGATGTGTTAAAACAGTATTCTTACTACTGCTAGGTAAAGGTTTAAGTTTACCGATTTCAAGTTCCTTCAGTCCACGAAAGGCATCATCTTCATCCTTGGTAACAGCAGTTGATTTATGTGTAACGAGTGCGTCCGTGTTCTTGTCAATTTGGTTGAGCTTCTGTGCAAGTGCTGCATCCACTGATACAACAATTTTTGTGCGCGCGTGCATTGGCACAACTATGGGAGCGGGAGGGAGAGCACGTTCCTGTATTGATTTATTTAGACGGCCATCTGATATTGATTCACGTCGTGTTGTAGCCACTTTCAATTCATTTCCATCACCTGAACTTTCGTTTGTCGATTCTTCCTCGTCTTCTTCACGAACAATGCTGCATTTTCTACTGCGTTTGTCCTATGAAAAATTCATATCTCAGTTTGTAAAGTTTATAAAGATTCTGATGCGGTGCTTACTGTTTTTATTTCGTTTCCAAGTTGCATAGCTGGAGAAACTTGAATGCTTATAGGCACCACCACCTTATTCTCTTCGACTTGTTTGAGTTTTTCATTTTTCCCATCGGTTAATCTTAAATCAATGTACAGATTATTCTATTTCATCTATTTGTATATTTACAAATTTTTATAGCAATACTTACTCAGCAGCGGCCTGGTCTTGTACTCGTTGCTTTTGTGCCAATTCTTCACGACGTCTTCTCAAGCGTATTTCTGCGAGTAAAAAATATGTGGCCGTAATATGGTTGTACTTGTCTTTATCAATGGATCTAAGAAATTGTTAAATGTCATTTAAATCGATATACTAAAAAAAATAGTGTAGATTTTCAACACACTGTAGTATATCCTCCTTTGAGGCGATATTTCCGTTAATCATTTTTTGTATTATAAAGGCGTGGTCCTCCTCACTCAGTTGTTGTCGACTGACAAGTGGCAAATGATATTCGGAAGAGACTTCAGCTACATCATCGTTCACTTTCACCCACGTATCAACGGCAATTTGAGCAAGAGTTGCCCGCTTCTTTGGATCCCGAACCAACATTGACGCAATTAGGTTTCGACACGATTGTGTAACATGAGATGGAACCGTGTATTTGCAATCCATAATCATTGTCAATGTTTCGGAATCGTTTGCTTTCTCGAAAGGTGGTTGGCCGCAGACTAGCATATAGAGAATGACTCCCAGCGACCAAATATCTGCAAGTTCAGTGAGTTTGAAAATAATAATCAATAATGGAATTTTAATGTGTAATAAACATACCCACTGCAGGAGCATCATACGAATCACCCAGTAAAATCTCCGGAGCGGAATAAGCCAAACTACCGCAAAATGTTTCCAACTTTTGACCTGGCGAGAATTTATTACTAAAACCGAAGTCCGTAAGTTTGACAACGCCAAGTTTTTCGAAAAAGACAACATTTTCCGGTTTCAAGTCTCTATAAGTAGATATTTATCGTTTTTTTAAATAAAGTATAAAACTAGTTGTTGATTTTGTTTCACGATTTGTTACCTATGGACGACATGCAGCTGGTGACAATATGTGATTGCCCGTAGAATCTGTCGGAAATATTTACGTGCAAGTTCCTCGTTCAGTCCAGTTTCATGTTTCATTATATAATCGTAGAGATCACCACCATCGCCGAGCTCCAGAACTAAGTAAAGTTTAGTTTGAGTGTCAATCACTTCATATAGACGCACAACATTTGGATGCTGCACCAATTTCATACATCTGTTTGAGTCGAGATAAAAATGAGAATAACTGAAAAGAAATGTTTGGCATGACACTGAGAATATCTTACCGAACTTCCTGAAAAAGATGCGCCTTGGACACTTCATCTAGTTTTGTCTTATCTACCACTTTGACTGCAACTTTCGCTCCAGTAAAAACGTGACGCGCTAATTTCACAACAGCAAAATGTCCTGATCCTAATGTCTCTTCCAAGTCATACAGACCAGCTATTTTACCATCATATGCTCCACCAACAGTTACAGTTGGTGTTTGTGCAGCTCCCGCTTCAAGCGTCATAGTTATACCAATAAGTATTTATTGAGTTACAAGTTACTACAAAATACGTTTGTCGTTTATTGTCCAAATTTCTATTGGACTGAACACCAAAATGCTTCACTTTCGATGAAAATCAAGTGAAGAGTCGCACACAAAACTATGATATATACAGCATTGTTTCTGTATCGGCCTCTTCGAGGCCTTTTTCGTATTAAATTAAATTTTGATATTTTACCACTTTTCTAACATCAGTTTTATAGTTTTCTCAATTTAATATTTTATAGATACATTTTTCACATTCCTCGACATAAATAAATAATAGTAAATAACTTTTTTCTCAATTTTACACGCTTTTTTTTATCATGTCGGACGGACGGACATGATAAAAAAATGTTTGAATGTTGTGTGTGTGACGGTTGCTCATCTTTCTGTTGGTGTTGCTGTTGTTGTTGGTGCTGCTTACTTCGTTTACTCTCGTGTTTAACTGTATCATGGATGTCATCAATGCGATGCAAATGTTTTGTAAAATTTAGATTTTCCTTTTTTTAAATGGTTTTTTCCAATAAAAGTTAAGAAGAAGCTATTCAGTGAAGTGACCCGTTGGGTGGTAACCCTGGCAGAAAGCTATAGATTTGCAAATCCCGCAAATGTGTTTCATACTAGCTTCTTTATTATTGAAATGTCAAAAGCGTAGAGTTGTCACCATCGGTAGCGAAAATTGTATTTCTTGAGAAGTTGTTGAAAACAAATTCAATTTACATAGAATAACATTATTTACATTATTATTATTATATTATTATTATTTTTCATATATATTCTGTGTTTTTATTTATATTTAGTGCTATAAACAATAAGTAGGAATGGAGATGCCAGACGAAAAATATATAAATTTTTGCCAATTTTATTACTTATGAACGAAACATGACGGCTATGATATTCACATGTTGAAGTAAACGAACTAGTACTATTAATATTGTGCAACTAAGAGTTGTCTTAGCAAAGTCATTTCCGCGCAAAAATAAAATAACTAATAATTGACTAAAAAGTTGAAAAATTCAAAGACCAAAAAAAACAAAGCTTCTCAAAGTTAACATAAATTTTATTTATTTTCTATGCTGGTGGTGGAAACTCTATTCCTTCGAGCAGAAAGTGGTAGAGTTGACTTCTTCAAATTTTTGCTAATTTTGTTACATATGAACTAAACATGACGGTTATGATACTCACATGTTGAAGTAAAACTATCGATAGTCTTGAGAAAGAATAATGGCTAGAATTTGATAAAATTAAAATTAAAATAAGCCAACTTGTAAATTTGTAAATTTAAGAAAATGATTTACAAATAGTAGTTATTTCTCGGTAACTTATTAGTGCCTCAATTTTTAAAAATCGGTCCGACAAAAAAGCAATAATACTTATGTAAATAAAACTATTATTTAAACAATTTTACTGTCATAAACAATCAAATCTTGATAAACGGTGTAACATAAAATGAGCAATTGTCCGCACGTTGCGTGCGATGTCAGTCATGTTGATTTAAAACTTCAGGAAAAGGTTACTATTTGATGTTTACTTTTGAAAAAAAAAACAACTGTTCATCATATTTTTTTTTAAACATTTAAAGCCTCATGTCTGTCATTTATGTGAATATTCCGGTGCGAACCTGTGGCTTTGTCTGTATCCAGACTGTCACTTTGTTGGCTGCTCGGAACAAGCCAACGACCATAGTACGGATCATTATCAAACACATGGGCACGGTGTGCACATAAATACCTCATCACAACGTGTTTGGTGCTATATTTGTGAATGTGAAGTGTTTCTTATAAACAACAAATCACAAATTAACTTGTTCAGCTTTTCATTAACCTCGCTATCTTCGAGAGACAGTAGTAGTAGAAGCGACGGCAGCACTGAATCAGTGCCGGGTCTTGTGGGCTTACAAAATATAGGCAACACTTGTTATATGAACTCGGCCCTACAAGCTCTTAGTAATCTATCGGCAATGACGCATTATTTCATCAATTGTAGTCGCCTCGTTGATCACATTGTAGAGCAAAGTGCTCAACGCTCGAAAGCAGCCGGTCTAGTAAAAAGTTATCAACGTTTAATGCAAGACATTTGGAGTAACTGTGGAGACGGACAAGGTATATAGAAGACTACATATCTGTTCTTTCATGCTTTGAACATTTTGTGATAAATAATTTTAGATTCTATCGTGCCTCGTGGAATTCTGTTTGGGATTCGTAGTGTTCATCCAATGTTTCGTGGTTATCAGCAACATGATACTCAGGAGTTTTTACGATGTTTTATGGATCAGTTACATGAGGAGTTGAAAGAGCAGAGTACTTCACCTATTTGTGTTAGAAGAAACCAATCAAACGATTCAGAAAGTGCCTATATCAAACAAAACAACGAAGAAGATGACAATTTATCAAACTCTGGATCAATCACGCCTAGTAACTCCAATGCGATGACAGATAGCGAGTATGAAACATGCGATAGTAGTCTGTCAGATCAGAGTTCCGTCAATCCAATTGACGATGAACCATTCCCAAGATCCGAATATTTGAGTTCAACATCACGTTCTTCAAATCCAAGCGTTGATATTGTATCGCAACAACAACAGTTGCTGCAAAGATCTATAATAAGCGACGTGTTCGACGGAAAGTTATTATCATCTGTTCAATGTTTGACATGTGATCGCGTTTCAACACGAGAAGAAACGTTTCAGGACTTATCCTTGCCCATTCCAAACAGAGACTTTCTCAATGTTTTACACCAAAAAAATAGTCCAAGCGTTCAAAGCCTTAATGCAATCGATACAGCATCAACACATAGCAATGACAGCTGGGTTTCATGGATGTGGAACATATTTCGTTCATGGGTGTATGGTCCTTCGGTTACATTGTATGATTGTATGGCCAGTTTTTTCAGTGCTGATGAACTAAAAGGAGATAACATGTATAGGTTAGTGCATTGATAATCACGGTTATTCGCTTTTTTTATACGATTTTACTTTTAATTTAGCTGCGAAAAATGCAATAAACTTCGTACTGGAGTAAAATACTCTCGAGTTCTGGATCTACCGGAGGTGCTTTGTATTCATTTGAAGCGCTTTCGTCATGATTTATCGTACAGCAGCAAAATATCTTCACATGTTTACTTTCCATTGGAGGGATTTGACATGAGGCCATACCTGCACAAAGATTGCAAATCAAATGTGCCAATCTACAATTTATCTTCGGTGATTTGCCACCACGGCACTGTCGGAGGCGGCCATTATACATGCTATGCGCGCAACAACATGTCTGGACGTTGGTATGAGTTCGATGATCAATGTGTGACCGAAGTGACGCCCGATATAGTTCAAAATTGCCAAGCCTACGTGCTGTTTTATAACAAATACAATCCGCAGATGCAATTAGTGCGAGAAGAAGCCATCCACCTGTCCAATTCGTATCCCGTACATGTTGACATTCGTTTTTATATATCGCGCGAATGGCTGTCACGATTGGCAACGTTTGGGGAACCTGGCCCGATTAATAACGCCGCAATGTTATGTCCACATGGTGGTGTATTGCATTCGAAAATTCCAATGTTAAGCGAAATTGCAGTGCCTATTTCACAACGTCTGTGGGACTTTCTCTATCGAAAATTCGGTGGTGGACCAGCAATAAATGTTTTATTCGAATGCGAACTCTGCAAGCGAGCATCGAATTCGTTGGCGCGGCGACAATTCTACGAATTGGCGGTATTCACAAAATATAATGGCATGCACACTGAACTAGATTCGAGCGCTATATACGCGATATCGATGCCCTGGCTACGTAAGTGGCAACAATTTGCGCGCGGCTTAACACATAGGGAGCCCGGCCCAATAACGAATGCAAATATTGCGGCGTATTCCGAACCGGCGCAGTCGCCAGCGTCTATTAATAGTGTACGTTCTGGTTCAGATTATGCGCAATTAAATGCACCGCTTTGGCGTTTTCTGCATGGAATATATGGCGGTGGACCAGAAATCATGCTTAGGTGTTCTCTAACTGAAGAGGTTCGTATTGGTTAAACAAATAATGAATGAAAAACGATTGATTCAAACATTTTCAGATTGAAATTATCGATCAGGATGAATATGATGCGAATAGTTGTGCTAATCCTGACGTATCCGATACAGAAAGCAATATAGATCAACGTAAATCACCAGATTCGGATGAACACGAACATACCGATACTGAAACATGTCAAAATGCAATTATTAATGGAATAACGCCAAAGATGCCTTACCCAAGCGTTAAAGATCCCAATTATAATAAACTGAATGTATACAGCAAAAAAACGAGACCGCTAACATTGCACATTAACCATAGAAGAAGGTCTAAAAAGAGCCGTCATTTGATTAAAAAATCCGATTTATTCGGACCTAAAGGTTTGTACGCACATTTTCAAAACTTGACATTTTATTTTCATAACTTCATAATTTGTTTTTTGTTTTATTTCACAGGCAACTACAATGTTCACAACGATCTTAATGAAAATGAGGAAAATGTTAGGCAAGTTTTTCAATCCAAAGATACAGATACTGACGATTCAATCAAACTGCAATTAAGGCAATCATTCCGTAATGAGAAAATACAAAATCCTAGCACTGACGATAGCAACAGTGGTCTTCGCGTGAAAGGAAAGCTAACTGTGAAATCCAAGGAGGCTGTAACACTGCAAAAGTTTACACGGCTACGCGAAACCAGTGAAGTCAATGAGTCTGATGCTTAGGGTGCATTTAAAGTGATTTATTTTTTTATTTAGCTGCACATTGGCCAAATTCTAGAATTAAGTAAATTAATTTACTATGTAAGTTTACCTCATCGTTTGGGGTGGCGGAGGCTATCTATAAAATGGGTATAATTTCTATTATATTATTTGAATATTTCGATGCGATATAGAACTGTTCAAATAATGTTATTTCGAAATGTACATTGCTCAATGTACTTTATATTAATAATGTTGAAAACATAGACTTTCTTACAAGAATGTCTTTGGTTAAAGGTACATTCTTGCTAAAATGTTATTTTTAATAAATATATATTTATTTTGTCATTCGTTTAAATAAATATTTGGTTGAACAAAATAAATTGATATAAAATTAGGCAGATATTTGTTTATTTATTAATGCATATTGCATGAACATATTCTGCGCTAGTGAAGTCCACTCAATCCGATAAAAGAGTGAATGAAAAAAATCGATTGCTGTGTACAATAAGTTTTCCACATTTTCTATTATTAAAATGGTCGAGGAAATGAAAGAGCATATACTAGAGTCTATTTATAGCATTCCGATGCTCGCACATTCGATTCACTAAAGTCGACTCCAACAAATCGCGCGAGTAAGTGGATATCGAGCAACACACATAAAAAGATATTTATTCTGAAATAAAGTCAATAAAATTTCGAAACTTTTTAAAGTAATTTTAATAATAATAAAATAAAGAATTTTTAAAAAAAAAATATATTCGTGTTTTAATATTATTGAATATGATGAATCCATGTGAAGTTTGCAGTGAATCAACTAAAAACAAATGTTCCAATTGCAATCAAACATTTTACTGTAGTGTTGAACATCAAAAACAAGACTGGAAGGCGCATAAGAGCAATTGTCATCCATTTAAGGTGTTTATTCAATTTTAATTGAAATTATGGTTTAATAATGGCTACTACAATAATATTTGTATTTTACGATATGTTTAATTGCTACGCCCTAACCTAAAAATTATTTTAAAAATAGAAAAGCGCTTGTTGATGTGGAAATATCTAATTGATTATTGCATTTTCAGATTGTACACAACGAAGAACTTGGTCGGCATTTAGTAGCCACACGGAATATTAAACCTTTCGAAATTATCATAAAGGTACATATATACATGTGTTCAAACGTTTATATTCCATTATTTTATTAAATTTTATTATTGCAATGAGGTTTTTAGGAAGCTCCATTAATTCGCGGTCCATCGCAAGTTACGGGCCCTGTTTGTCTCGGCTGTTTGAATGGTATTGACCCGAAAGATTATATCAATTGTGATAAGTGTGGTTGGCCACTATGTGGCGTTGAATGTCCAGCAATCGATGAACACAAAGCTGAATGTCAGTTGACGGCAGCTAGAGGTCGAAAGGTTGGTATTGAAATACACGTTAGTTTCCAAGTGCGACGCAGCTACCAATGTTTTGCCAGGTAGTATCTGGCATGCCCATTGAAATGTTGAACATTTTCAACGGTATACGTTCCCAATACGTTGAAAATGTCTGTTTTGCTCTTTGATTCGTTTCATTTGAAAATGTTACATTGACCGAAAAGTAGTCTTTTTGGGAGAGTCAAGGATCTCATAATCTGAGGATCTCTGGAAAAAAAAGTCACGAGCTGAAACGAAATGTTCAAAAAAAGTTATTGTGATACTTAAATTTTCGATTCATTTGGATTTGAATCGATTAAAATAAACAGGAATCGTATGTAGAGGATTTCAATCTTCAAACTAAAATGTTGTTTGCGTTGAGAGCACTTCGAAGCAAACGATAACTTGTGTTGTCAGGAAAACTACAACATTTCAATAAAGGATTTCAGAATAGTCTATTCTGTAACTTTTCGTTTTCGATTTGATAGATCTTCTACTGCAAAGTCCTGTTTTGGTTTCTAATAATTTCTATTTGTTCTGAGAACTTATACCGCCAAAAATGTTAAACATTACGATTGAAAAGATAGATCGTGCCTAGCAACACAGGGGTGAAGTGATGCACTACATTTGAAGCAATCCACTTATGCATATGTATCGATTGAATGCTCATCGTTTGCTTGTTAGGCCAATATACAAGAATTTTCGACACCACATCCGTTGTATCGTTGCATCAGCACAGTACGATGCTTAATGTTGAATCAAACTGATCAGGAGAAAGCGAAAAAATTCTATGAACTTGAATCATTGGAGAACCAACGACGTGGTTCGATGCAATGGAAAGCAGATCTAGAAAGTGTTGGAAAGTTTATACCCAAGTATGTAATGCCCATCTGAAGACAGACTTCTATACAGACGTATGTAGAAAATGTATGTTCTTATTTTTTTGATTTCAATATAGATACTTTAATACGAATCAATACGATGAGGATGAAATTATGAAAAATATCGGTATTTTGCAAATAAATGGACACGAAGTACCCACCTCGGATCCGCCGCACGTCGCTGTATTTTATGCCGCATCATTGTTGGAACATTCGTGCGCTCCCAATTTGGCCAAGAGTTTTAATAAAGACGGACACATTTTTTTGTGGGCACCCAAAGCGATCAAGAAAAATGCACATTTATCGATTTGTTATTCGGATGCTGTTTGGGGCACTGCAGAGCGTCAACACCACTTGATGCATACGAAACTGTTCAAATGTACTTGTTGCCGTTGCAACGATGTCACGGAATTCGGCACAAACTATAGTGCCTTCAAATGTAATGCTAAAAACTGTGAGGGACTCATGTTGCCATCGAGTTTAAACGAATGGAATTCAAAATGGAGGTAAATTAATCATTTTTAAACGATTTTGTTCAGATAAATATATCTATTTGCTAATTTCAGTTGCAATCGATGCAAAAATCAAGTGCAAAAATCATATATTGATGATATTTTGGATCGAGCTAGAAAAGATCTTGAAAATATGGAAAGGACTCTCGACAATAGTCTCAAGTAAGTTTATAATTGTCTTCCATAGATAAAGACTAACGCTATTAAAATAATCGCAAATAATTTCACCAAATAATACAATTATTTGTATACATTTATTACCAAAATACATCGTGCTTAGCTATAATCTGTAATAAACAGCGTGCATTCTCACATTGATTATCAAGTATACGCCTAGTATTCGCAAAAAAAGTACAAATTTCATCAGCACAAATGGTGGTGAAAAAAAAAAATTTTTAATAAGTATTATAATTTTGTTTTTCTTTTTTGTAGTTTGTTGTTTTAAAAAAATCAGTGAATAATTTGAATTAAACTTGTTTATGAACATGCAAGATAATTTCACAAATGATTGTGCTGTACCTGCTGTTTTATTGATATTTGTACTTCAACTTTCATTAGCTCGTGCAAAAATAATATGATAAACTTTGTCGTATGAGTAAAAATACATGTGAGTACGATTTGAAAATAGTTGATGTGATTGCGTTAGTCACCGTATCCCATTGACTAATTTTTCAACAGAAATGTTAAAATATTTCAAAAATTATAATCATATCAGTGATAATGCATAAATGATAGGAAAGCTGCCTTTAGAGATAACACCAAAAATATAGTATAGCTTTCTTTGTGTTCAGTTCGTTCAATTGAACGCAAACGATTGAGTGAAAATTTAGAAACGAAATGGAAAGCGATCGATGGAAATTTGTAACTGCACGCGTTGGCACATGTGACGTCTAACTTTATCTTTCCCCAGTTGCAATGCGGGCAGGTGCGCAATTAAATTTATAATTCGTGTCAAACTTAATATCAAATGAGTTGACAGAAAAGGAAAAAACATACGTCAATAAATGTGAGGTGGAACAGTTCTTGTGTGACCCGTGACTTGATGAATTTTTGATTTCTTTTTTTTTTTTTTTTTGTCAATTATAAACGCAGACGAATCTGGAAAAGGGAACTTCAACACATTTTGTTAAAAGATAATTGGAACTGTTTTTTTTTTCTTTGTTGAATTTAATTTGAACTTGATAGCGAAAGAATGTCCGATTAAGTTTTAAATAGAACTTTAACCGGACAACTTGTTCAAAAAACTTCTGATTAAAGTTACAGATAATCCATTCTCTAGTGAAAAATTGTGAAATGATTTGTTTACCAACCAACAGGAGAGAGTATATTAACTTCCGCATTATTCATGTAACACCTTTACCTTCGAGGCACCGGAAACCAATTCGTAATATTCAGTCGTTTCTTAGAGATATCGATACCGATTTGGTGAGCTACAATCTTAGAGCGGTTTTTGAAAGTTTACCAAAAGAAAAATATACTGAATTGGATAAAAACGCTATTTGAACGGTAAAGTTCTGTGAAAGATATCGGCAAAATGGGTTTGGCACCTCTCATACAAAGT
>JAWNPW010000016.1:24352-36718 GCA_035078745.1 Diastata ussurica
GTACTTGAAAATGGACAAGTCATTGAAAGTGGCACTCATAAAGAACTCATACAATCGAGAGGTCTTTATTTTACATTGTATAAACTACAATCTGGCGCGTAGAACTTAAAAGTATTATTAATAAAAATTCGAACAAAAACTGTTACAATTGCGATTGTTTATTAACAAATTGAATTAGTTGGATATATTGTTTGTATGTATTAGATATTGATAAGATTTAGCCAATGTGAATTGTAATTTATATGAATTATGTATATTATATATTTAGAAAACAGAAATTGTAATCGTAACCGTACCTTAAAACGACACCATGTATCACTGCGTTGAACTCATGTTAATTGTAATCAATATAATCAAAAAATAGCATAAATTTGTACTTTAAGTAATCATATTATAAGGTTCTGTTAAAAATTTTGTGAATATAAATTGATTTTCAACAATATCTAGACAAATAATTATTTATTAATACAATTGGTAATAGTATATACCTCATGATGATAACAGAACAATTGCTTTTTGAGCCTTCGAAAAAAAGCAATTCATGATTGATGGCGTTTCTTTGTAATCGCGATCGATAAATATAATATTCGACATTGAAAAGTTTTTATTGTATTTGATATATATGTATATATGTTTGTCGATAATACTTGTTCAGAAATAGTTATTAAATATAAGAGATTTTTGTTTTTATGAAATAATTATAAAAACATATAGATATGTTCTTTTTGATAGCAAGCTATCGCAGCGCATAAATTGACAGATCATCAGATAAGGACTGTACATATATCTATGTATATAGATTATTGTGTTTAATTCAGAGTCTCAATGACTACTCAATATTGAAGAACATTTAGAATGAAAAGCTTTTCTAATCTAGAAATATGCTGAATTTAGCGATAAAATCTTAAAACTGAATAAAATAAGTTATATTGCATAGTATTGGGTAAATTGGCGAGCTTTTTCAATGTTCGGCAATTGAAAATTATTTCACAATGGCTTGCGATTATTGCCTATGCCTATGTGGTTCCGATAGAAAAGAAAAGATTAAAAAAAACAAAAAACATTAAGAACAGTGTCACAAACGACATATGTATGTACTTCAAAATAAAAAGCAACTAGAACTGAAAACAATTGAAAAATATACTTACACTGGGGTCTCCGATGTTTCCTTCAAGGCGTTATATGAATAGTCCCAAAGTTAATATACTATTTTCACTTTTGGTGAATGGTATAACAAGAACAATTAGATGGTTGTAGAATAGAAAAACAATCATTAGATACTAGAGGTTTGCATTCCGTTCTACTGGTTGGTGTAATATTCGGCTGCTAACAGAATTGTTAGATTCGTCTATTTATAAGGTTTTCGTCCTCATATAAATGTATCTGGTCGTGATTTTCTCGGTTTGTTCTCTTAAAAACTATATAAGATTGTGATTTTTAGACAGAACTTCACTATTCAAAGGCAAGTATGGATTATAATTGTAGTTAATAATTTCCAGAATAGATATAGGGATTGTTGAGCATTGGTGTTGTTGTCAGGCTATTGGTATTCAGTGTTCTGAATGGGCCACTTTCATTTTGAAAGTGTGTTGTCATGGGCTGAATAGTACTATTATTATTTTTTTGTTTGTTTTTCCGTTTTCCGACTCATTGGAATTGCTTTGAGATGTGCTAATAAGTTGCTTGGATCATTTTTGAGCATATTTGTATAAATTTATATAATTCATTTTAGTTTAATATAATATATATTGAGTTAATATTGAATCATTAAACATATCTTTTATGATCTTTTGTTGGCTTTATCGTATCGTAATGATTTGCAAGAATATTTCAATTAAACGACTCTGTGAACTGTTTTTTATTATTTGAATTGATAAATTATTTAATCCGTTATTTATTGTTACACTGCAGTCTGTCCCAGGACTAGTCTAAAGGATTATTAACAGGGCTGCCTACATATTATAGTGCATCATAATTACTTGATACTAATAAGAAGTTAAGAAGTCGTTGACGGCGTTGTTGTGCTGGGAACACATTGAGATGTTTATGAAGAATTTATTTTTCGATAAGAATCATTGGACAACTTTGTTTTGGTGCAGTTGAAGTTGACACCTTTGTGTTTTGTTGTTCGACTTGCAATGCGTTATAATTGAATGTCGTAAGTCTAGACTGGCTTTGGTTAAATGATTGAATTGTTGCTCAAAAATATATTAAAGCGAGAAATCTTACCGACCATATAAAAATTTATAAATGTCGTCGTCACTAAGATATAAGAACTTCTTCATTTCAAATGATTTTGTAATATAATGAAATTCGTTTGATACATAAAACGTTGTCAAATATTTTTGTTTTGAAACATGTTTCGATTTGGAACTACTGTTTATGTCGTTCCTAGCCGATAAATTTCGCGCTAATTTAGAACTTATCTTTACAAAAATGACTGAGCGATAAATTAAATTTGTTACGAATATTTGTATGATGGAATATTTAACAATTGCTGCGTTATTCGAAATTCAAATTAAGTTATGTTGAATGGATTATCGAGCGAGTTATCGAGTATGGATATAAATTTGAAGCAATTTAGTTTACTCGCGCTTTTCCAGCTATACGTACACCCATCATGAGTGTCGCCGACAAATCGAATAGCGATGGCAAGATGGACTACTTCAGGAGTAATTTAACCAAAGATGAACCATTTACTGTGAACGACAAAGACAAGTCCAGCCTGTAAGTTGTTCGAAGTGTAAACGCGATCGGTAATAATCTGCGAATGATGATGAAATCGTTTGAAAATCGTGAAATTCTATTTAAATGAAAAGAGAAGAGAGTGTTTCCTTCGTTCGGTCGAGTTGCAATCATTTGAAAATATATTTCTCTACTTTAATAATTGTTCCTGGTTTTTCGTATTAAAAAATAATGTCTGCAAATTATTTGAATCAATAATAATTTACATATTACACGTACAATCAAAGAACAAATTTGATAACTATCAAACCGATAATGGATTACAAACAATTCGCATACACTCGTGTTAAGTGCCTGCTTGAAAGATAAGGAAATAACTGAATCATACATAGTGCACAACTCTTAAAAGTCTCAACAGTTTTGAAGAAATCTCTGATATATGTATGATTTAAAAAAGACACCTCAATATTTGAAATATTGTCGCATTTAATACAAATCACCATCGCAACAACTATACGATTTTCGCCATCGGTTCGCTATTGTTGTACGGCTCGTATCATTTTCCAATTTATTGCCGTCAATAAAAACGTATTTTGATAAAATTCTATATTTGTGTGTTTTTATAGCATTCAACATGTTGAGTGAGTATATAGTAACTTTGTTCAGAACTTTGTAACGCATTAACAGAAAAGTCGAAGATCCCATAATCTTTATATGTTGTTTTTCAGCAGCATCAGTTGTCCATCTGTTGCTACGCAAACTAAATCCACAGCGGATCCACGGAAATTATGTCGTTTTACTTAAGCGGCGTTGGGTCAAATCCGAAACTGCATTGAAGACTCTTCTAGGTGGACGGCCTTCGGCCGGGTCTTAGGGAACATAACCCTTGGATAATACGCAACACCGGCCAACCACCCAAAATAAACTTCAATGTAGAAGTTCTGTTGATCGCGTAGCCGGTGTTGCGTACTGTCCAAGGTTTATGATCCTCAAGAACCGGCCGAAGGCCCGCCAATCGAAAGATACTTCAATGTAGACGTACCGAAAAGAATATCGCCCAAACGTTCAAATTGGGTAAATATGCATTTTTCAAAATTTTGGCGATCGTGCATTATGAATACTCGCCCAAACAAATAATGCGAACAATCGTCCAAGCCAGAAATGAACAATCGCCCAAATTTTTTTTTACTGTTTTTTGGGCGATTGTTCATTTTTGAATTTTGGGCGATGGATGATTTTGCGTACCTCCGTAGATTTCTAATTATCATAGGTTCATCGCACGCCCCAAAAATCAGCGAAATTTGAAAAGTATTATTATTAGGAAAGTAGGAAAGCTCTATTTTTTGTTAGGATAAATGTCCGATATTATCCGTTTTCCAATTATGTTTGTTGAACGGTATAGAAGTTTCGGTGAAAGCCGAAGATACAATTGACTCATTACTGATTTTTTTTTTTCTTTTCTTTGTGAATTATTAAAAGAACTATATCGCCAGTTATTCACAACACAAAGAATTCTAACAAAGGAAAGCCTGATGATGATTCGAATACTGATCCAAATAAGGAAAATGTCGAGCCAGTATCCTTTATTCGAATGTTCAGATACTCATCTGCTTTTAACCGACTTCTGTATTTTATCGGCACAATCACAGCCTTTGTAACTGGCATGACATCGCCTGCAAATGCCTACATTTTTGGCGTTTTAGCAAATGTGAGTTTTGATAAAAAAAAACCTATTTACATGTCATGGAATGCCTTGACTCTTTTAGGATATGATTGCATTCGGTGAATCTTATCTGAATCCAAACATGGAACCAGAAATACAACTTCTGCTTGACGCTGTCCAGAGATTTGCTGTTTTAAATACAATTATTGGTGTCATAATGTTGGTGTGTCGTTATATATCGATAACATGCTTCAACTATGCAGCGCATGCGCAAATTCTCCGTATACGTGGTAAATTTTTCAAATCAATTTTACACCAGGATATTGCATGGTACGATGTCAATCAAAGTGGTGAAGTGGCCAGTCGCATGAACGAGTAAGTTATTCATAACATAAAATTAAAATACATTCTAACCAAACAAATGTTATTAGGGATCTTGCAAAAATGGAAGATGGTTTGGGTGAAAAAGTCGTCATGTTTATACATTTCTTTGTGGCATTCGCTGCTTCCATTATTTTGGCGTTCGTCATGGGCTGGCAATTGGCATTAGTCTGTCTATCCAGTTTACCTGCAACAATAATTGCAATGGGTTTGGTGGGAATCGTAAGTCTAAATTAATTTGCTTATACAATTTTATAAAGCATATATATTTTTTTCATGCTCTTATAAAGGCAACATCGAAATTAGCTAAGCAAGAATTGAATGTTTATGCTTCAGCGGGCACAATTGCAGAAGAAGCTTTGAGTGGAGTTCGCACAGTGAAGGCATTTGGCGGCGAATACAAAGAAGTTGGAGCTTATAAGGATAAAATTGTCGATGCCAGAAAACTTAATATCAAGCGAAACATGTTCTCTGGAATGGGCTTTGGTCTGCTTTGGTTCTTCATTTATGCTGCCTTCGGTTTGGCTTTTTGGTATGGTGTTGGATTGATACTGGAAAACTATGCTGGAAATGAGACCTATTCAAATTATGACCCCGGTACAATGATTACAGTAAGATAATTTGAATATGCTCTCTTCAATAATGGACGATTATATTTTTCGTTATTTTATCTAGATATTTTTTGCTGTTATGATGGGATCGATGCAAATCGGAATGACTGCACCATATATTGAAGCATTTGGCATAGCAAAGGGAGCTTGTGCCAAAGTTTTCAAAATCATCGAACAAGTTCCCATTATCAATCCAATCGAACCAATTGGAAAGAAGCTTAATGAACCATTGATAAATATTGAATTCCGAAATGTAGATTTTCACTATCCAACGCGCAAAGAAGTTCAAATTCTAAACAAATTAAATCTGAAAATTAATCGTGGCGAAAGTGTTGCGTTAGTGGGTCCATCAGGTTGTGGTAAATCTACTTGTATACAGCTTATCCAACGATTTTATGATCCAGAAGGCGGTGATTTATTCTTCAATGGTGTGAACCTAAAAGATTTAAATATCTCATGGCTTAGAGAACGAATTGGTGTTGTTGGTCAGGAACCAATATTATTTGGTACGTCGATCTATGAGAACATCCGTTACGGTCGCGAAGATGCCACCAGGGAACAAATCGAGGCTGCAGCCAATGCCGCAAATGCCGCTATATTTATAAAGAAACTACCGAACGTAAATTTCGTAAATGAATCCGTTATAATGTTGGTTGTAATGCCAAATTTTTTGTAGGGTTATGAAACTTTAGTTGGTGAAAGAGGTGCTCAGTTGTCAGGCGGACAAAAACAAAGAATTGCTATTGCTCGAGCTTTAGTCAGAGATCCTGAAATATTACTACTCGATGAGGCTACCTCTGCCTTGGACACAGCAAGTGAATCTAAAGTACAAGCCGCATTGGAAAAGGTTGGACACAAATATTTTTCATACTTTTGGTACCAACATGATTTGATTCTTTGTAGGCAAGTGAAGGTCGTACAACTATTATTGTAGCACATCGGTTATCAACTATTAGACGCGCGAACACAATCATTGTCATCAATAAGGGTGAAGTTGTAGAAAATGGCACTCACCAAGAGCTCATGAATCTTAAAGGGCATTATCACAACTTAGTAACAACACAACAAGGAGATGAAACTTTTGCAACAAGTCTCGAAAAATCCAAATATCAATTTAATGCCAAAGATGAAGATGAGGAGATAATCAAAGAAACTCATGTCGAAGATGAAGTAAATTGATCGTTCTTCTAACTTTTAATATATAATATACACAATATTCAATTTATTTAGGAGCAAACCATTAATAATACTGAAGAAGAAACATCTCCACTACTTTCGATTATGAAATTAAATAAACCCGAGTGGCACCACATTACATGCGGAGTTTTTTCGTCGGTTATTATGGGTACTGCCATGCCTATTTTCGCTGTGTTATTTGGTCAAATTATTCAAATACTTGCTCATCGTGAGGACCCTGATTATATTAGATCAAATACTAACCGATATAGCATGTACTTTGTGATTGCGGGCGTGGTTATCGGCATAGCTACATTCCTACAGGTAGGCGGCCCATTTAAAGAAATTATTACATTTAATGACGAAATTAATTGTACTTTTAATTAGATTTTAACTTTCGGCATAGCTGGTGAGAGACTTACGGAGCGACTTAGGGGACTTTTATTTGAATCAATGTTGAAACAAGAGATTGCTTGGTTTGACGACAAGACAAATGGTACTGGTAGCCTTTGTGCTCGTTTATCTGGTGATGCTGCAGCAGTTCAGGGCGTAAGCAACTTTAGAAGGCTTTATCTATATGTACCTACGAGTATATCTTATTTTACAACTGTTGATTCTTAGGCAACCGGACAGCGTATTGGTACAATTGTTCAGTCTGTAACAACAATAGTTCTGTGTATTGCTCTGGCCATGTACTACGAATGGAGCTTGGGTTTAGTAGCGCTAGCATTCGCACCATTCATTTTGGTAGCCGCTTATCTACAGGCCAAGGTTATGGCCGAAGAAAATATGGGAACAGCAAAAACGCTCCAATGTTGCACCAAGGTATACTGCGCTGAAATCTAATCTAGATCTAATGCAAAAAATAGATAACTATTTAATAAACATATGTACTTGTAGCTTGCAGTTGAGGTTGTATCGAATATTCGAACAGTATCGTCGCTTGGAAGAGAGGGAATGTTTCACAAACAATACATGGACATGTTGTATCCTGCCGTCGATGTAAGTATCTCGAAGTGGTTTTATTTTTATATCACTTAAAGCGTTATTTATCATAGAAAGCTAAAAAAAACACTCACTATCGCGGTTTGGTGTATGGTTTGGCCGATTCCATTATGTTCTTTGCTTACGCTACGGTCATGTATTATGGCGGTTATTGTATTGTTAACAGAGGTATGGCCTTTGGAGATGTTTTCAAGTAAGGTCGCTAAAATTATCCATCTCCATCTCGTTACTAAGTCCTAATTATATAATCGTCTCACTACAGAGTTGCTGAGGCTTTGATAATGGGCACAGCATCAATTGCAAGTGCACTTGCATTTGCACCAAACTTTCAAAAAGGTATCACAGCCACTGAAAATATTTATAAACTGCTTCAACGTGAACCGAAGATTGTTGATAAAGATAATGTATCACATGATCCTTGGCATTGTGATGGTAATGTTCTATACGATCAAGTCGAATTTAGTTATCCGACGCGTCAAGAAATTAAAGTTTTAAAGAGTCTTGTTTTGGCCGTAAATAGTGGCCAGAAAATTGCTTTAGTTGGTCCTTCTGGTTGTGGAAAATCGACATGTATACAACTGCTGCAACGTTTCTACGATGTGGATGGTGGTTCCGTATCGATAGACTCGCAAGATGTGAGAAATGTTGCGATGGCAAATCTGCGTAAGCAGTTGGGTATCGTTTCGCAAGAACCAATTCTATTCGATAGAACTATTCGCGAGAATATAGCATATGGTGACAATTCAAGAATGGTATCGGAACAGGAAATAATCAATGCTGCCAAAAAGTCAAACATTCATAACTTTTTAACAACGTTGCCATTGGTAAGTATTTCATTCAATCTTATAACATTTTTATCTCCTGATATAATAACATATGTGTATATGTGAAGGGTTATGAAACGAGAATGGGCGAGAAAGGTGCTCAGCTATCCGGTGGCCAGAAACAAAGAATTGCAATTGCGCGTGCGCTTATTAGAAATCCGAAGATTTTACTATTGGACGAAGCGACATCTGCTTTGGATGCCGAAAGTGAAAAGGTATGACATTCATTACAAATATAGCTCGAGTATTTTATTTGGGAAATATTTTTCATAGGTCGTTCAAGAAGCTTTGGATGCAGCAAGTGAAGGTCGCACCACAATTAGTATTGCACACAGATTATCAACAATTGTCGATTCCAATATTATATTTGTACTTGAAAATGGACAAGTTTTCGAAAGTGGTACTCATAAGGAACTTTTGGAAGCGAGAGGCCTTTACTATACGCTGTATAGACTACAAACTGGAGCTTTGTAGATTTCCAAATTACAAATAAATCAATATTATATTTCCGGCAACAAGGAAGTTTCAGTCTATCAAATATAACAGCACAGCATATTTCACTGATTATTTATTTCATATATAACTACTTCTATTATTTTATTATCAATATTAAAAAAATTTCGATTAAATAAAATATAAATGTTTAACAAGACGGAATCACACATTCTACTTCATCCGCCAAATCAGCCGGTTAAAATCATATGATAAAAACAAGGTCGAATAGAATTGCAAACCACAATTGATAACGGCTATCGATTAGACCACTATTTGGCGACGTCTTATCATTTTTCCATAAGGTTTTACATGAGTTCATTGAAATCCGAATATCAAAAACGTAGTTAGATTAGACCAGATTTGCACATGAAAAATTTAATTGTTGCAATACTAAGTTTCTAAGGAGAGTAGTGGGAGCAATAAGGACAATGCCGTACTAAGTCAATAAAATCTTCGCTCGATGTCGATATTAGTGGTGCATATCCATGTCTTTACATAGATTGGACCATAGGCTTAGCGGCCTCAACTCAAAGAAACTCAAAGAAAGACAATAGGGTATTATGCAAAGATCGATAAAACCTGCTATAACTAAAGACCTCAGGACATATTCAAAAATACCATCGTCGTTTTGGGGAAAAAAAAACGTTATGTATATATTTTATTGAGATACATGAGAAATATTTCACAATGGTTGGCAAGAATTGCCTATGAAAGTGTTACTAACTAAATGAAATAATAAAGTACCGTGGCGCAAAACAAGTTTAAAAGCTAACTCCATACACTTTCGATAAGATATAATAATTTGTCTTTATGTAACAATAAAATAAAATTCATACAATGCTGCAGTTAAAATTTATATCAATTAATATTTTGACAAATACTTGACTTCGGTCGTCGAAGTTCTCAACTCATGTACTTATGCGAGACAAGTACATGGTTCAAGATGGTATAACTCTAAGTACGTTCGATCAAAATCAAATCAATGCATTTCAGATCAACCGGGAGGTTGTAAGGTGAGGTGTAAGAACATCGATTGTTGTTATACAATGTCGATTTCACTTTAAAGGCGTACATTTAGCAGTGCAGCTTTTAAACAGCAACAACTAGTTCAGAACGCAGTTGAACCCCTTGAGAGCTGTATGGAACCTTTTAAAGTCTTATCTTTTAGTGGGGATTATATCAAATTTCTTTCTTTGATTGCTATTCATTCTGTATCGCTTCAAAATTTAAACTGACTGGAATACTAAATATTGAGTTCTTACACTTCTTTTGATTTGCATTGAGTACAACTTTGGAACTACTGTGTATATCACTTCCATCAAATAAATGTCGCGTGAATTGAGAACTTATCTCTGTGCATATGGCAGAACCATAAAATAAGTATTGTTTGCAAATATGATTGAAAATTTATGGTTTGTTGAGTTATAAACAATTCGAATTCCCAGTTATGTTGTTGGTTTATCAAGCGAGTTGTCGAATTTGAAAACTTATTGAAATTCAGTTGAATCGCGTTCGTCCAATTGTAAGCACACAATGAGTGTCGCAAACGAATCCAATAAGGATCGAAATTCCTTCTACGGGAATAATTTAAACGAATCAATCGTAGTAAATGGCAAACACAAGTCCAATCTGTAAGTCCGTTCAAGAAGTGTCGAAAAGAAAAACGATTTTTATCTACAGTTATGTGTTTGAAATGGAAAAATTGTGAAATGCAGTTTTGTCGCTCCGACTTTAATTGTTAAAAAAGGAACTATTTAAAATTCCAATGGGTCCCCTACAAATAGCTTTCATTGTATTGTTCAGTGTTCATTTCAAAATAATGAGAATTATTTTATTTCCAGTTCTGTTCATTTATGGCAGTAATCTGTCTTTCGAACTGTCTATATGGTGTCTAATTTAATTTATAAAGCTTACACTTTAAGTGAGTTGCAATAAAATATCAATAGATAACTAACTATCAAGGTGTGTATTAGACAAATATGAATATACTTGTAAATACCGCAATTGTCTCAACGATAACAGTTCAAATTCAATTTGACACTCACGATGAGTACATCCAACATTTTAAAAGATGGGAGTCTCCCCGAGAACGAGAAAGTCAGGTAACATTCTAGACAGCTCTATTCCAAATATGAGACTCGAAATGACTGTATAGTATATGTTATATTCTCTGAAGTAAAAATGTTTTCTTAAGTAAACTGCTATATGAATTACTGCAGTAGTTATTATTACATATTTTGAAGAAATCAATACTCAATTACACACACAGCCACGGCGACGAAATACTTTTATCAATTGTGCGGATTTTATAATTGCTCAATTTAGTGCCATTAATAAATACGTATTCCGATAAAATTCAAACTGTTATAAAAGTTCTTTTATCAATTTGATATTTGTTCTTTTCTCGATGATAAATGATAGCACCATAATTCCTGCTACCCAAGAAAAGGAAACTAACAAACAAAATGATGATAGTTCCAGTAGTGGCGATCCCCAAAAAGAAACTGAACATGTCGAACCAGTATCATTTCTTCGAATGTTCAGATACTCATCCAGTTTCGATCGAATTTTATATCTAATTGGCACTATAACAGCAATAATAACGGGTCTAACATCACCTGCAAATAGTTTAATTTTTGGTAATTTAGCAAATGTAAGTTTTCATTATATTATTTCGAATACCAACATATGTAAAGGCTGCTCGAATATTTTAGGATATGATCGAATTCGCAGAATCTTTCCAAAATCCAGAAGTTGAACCAGATATTCAATTTTTGCTCGATGCTGTCGAGCGATTTGCTATTTTTAATGCAATTGTTGGCACCATTATGCTCGTGTGTCGTTATATATCGATCACGTGCTTCAACTATTCAGCGCATGCGCAAATTTTACGGATTCGTGGTAGGTTTTTCCGTTCAATTTTACATCAGGATATTGGTTGGTATGATGTCAATCAAAGTGGTGAAGTGGCCAGTCGAATGAATGAGTAAGTCTTCTTGAATGTTTGCCATGAATTACCAATATCAATGCTATACGTTTGCTTAACGAATGCTAGGGATCTTGCAAAGATGGAGGACGGATTAGGTGAAAAGGTTGTGATGTTTATTCACTTCTTTGCCTCATTTCTTTCTTCAATTATTTTGGCATTCGTCATGGGTTGGCAATTGGCATTGGTCTGTCTGACTAGCTTGCCAGCCACATTATTTGCAATGGCTTTGGTTGGAATTGTGAGTATAAATTGGTATTCGTTTGAAACTGCGATATAGTGTTCGTTTTGAAGGCAACATCTAAATTAGCGAAGCAGGAGCTGGATGTATATGCTTCGGCGGGCACAATCGCAGAAGAAGCTTTGAGTGGGGTTCGCACTGTGAAGGCATTTGGCGGCGAATACAAAGAAGTTGAAGCTTATAAGAATAAAATTGTCGATGCCAGAAAACTAAACATCAAGAGAAACATGTTCTCTGGAATGGGCTTTGGTCTGCTTTGGTTCTTCATTTATGCTGCCTTCGGTTTGGCTTTTTGGTAT
>JAWNPW010000018.1:0-19073 GCA_035078745.1 Diastata ussurica
ATATTTCTATACGGATTATGATGCTGCTTTTGATCATTTACGACAATAATGTGCTATCCGTTGATATTCACATAGACGATGATGCTTTAAAGTTTAAACACAACACATGATGTGAAATTGAGCAAATCACTAAATATCATGAACATCCACGTTATTATCATCATCATCATCATCGTCATGGCAATAGCAAATGAAGAGCAAATAAATATAATTCAAACACAAATGACAAATACAAATCTGCTTTTCATTTTGAATTGAAACTTTTTGTTGCACAGTGTTGCGAATTGATGTGTACAAAGAATAAAAATAAATGGATGAAACTTTTCAAGCTTATATTACAATTTTTTTCTTCTCCTGTTCGGTCTAGTTGAGCTATGTAAAGTGAAAGAACTAACAACAAATTTATATGGTTCTCCGATCTAGATTCTTGAGAATTGGTCTTATTTATGTAAAGAATTTATCTGTAATCCATTAAGCTACATATGTAGATTTTTAGTAGTCTCTCCAGTATTCCTCTGTGGACTATTTTAGGAAGGTATACTCTATTCAGTTTCTCCTTCTTTTCAAAGAAAGTGGTTTGTTTTCATACGATCCATAACTCAATTTCAAGATGTCTCAGAGATTTGTTGGTTTCACACTAATGTTAGATACATAAAGCGATTCATACGAAATCTAACCCCACCTAGGACGTCAGAGTGTAAGCTAGCAAAAATTTGATACAATCTTCAAATTTCACCTTTAAAGCTTTTATTTTATTTGAGGCAGTTACGACATGCTGCTTTCTTTACCATGAGTTGTCATAAGACTAACCATAGCCAAAATAAGTACAACTATGAATGTTTTCATTTGTATATCTGGTAATAATTCATTAAACCACCACGTCTATTTTCGAATGACATTTAACAATACCATATTGTAATGATATTAATAAAATAAAAATAATGGATTGCAGCTATTACATAATTGTAGAAGAACGCAATAAATGGTACCAAAACATATTACTATTTGCAGATCAAATTTAAAAGTTGTGGTTGCAGCTCATTTTTATTTAAGAGCATACATATCTACGAAAAAAAACATTATTTGGACAGTCACCCTAGAACTGATGCCTACACTACTCAATAGGTTTTGACTAAATTTGGATCATAAGAGTTTTGGGGAATTGTCTATTTTTAAACCATAGTGTAGAAAACCGGGTAGTCGCTATTGAATAAAAATTCAGATTTTCCGAAAATGGCTCCCACGATATCGATCATACCTTATATATCAAAAAACCTCTATTCAGAGTTATCAATACCTCGTTTCATTTTTCAGTCAGAAAATTAGTTGGTTCTTCCTTACCATCTGGTTTAAACACTGTGCGCACCCTGAGGCCCTGCTTTCGGGTATAACTTCAATTTGATTATTTTCGTTTTTATTTTGTCCTCTATTTGGACATTATGTTATTTGTTTCTTGAATTGTTTCAAGTTGTCTATTTCAAGCATATTGAATTTGAAATAAATATAAAAAATGAAACAACATAATTATAAAACGATATGGTTTTTGTCTCCAACAGCAACGTCATCATCATCTTCATCGATGTCGTTGTATCATTAGCTTAACTCCACAAGTGGTTTTTCATGCCTGCTGTTTAACGCCTATCGCTGCCGAACACTCGTAATACATACAATTTTTTCTATGAACATAAAAAAAGATGCATTTAGTTAGATAGTTAAATGGTTATTGTTGCTGCTGCTGCTGCTTTAACTGAAAGAGAGCTCTCGCTTACTAATATTGATGATGAAATTGATGTTGGAAAGTAATCAATGAAAAACTTTCATAAAAACTTAACTTCAATCGAAAGAAATTTTATGAAACAAAGACGAAACACAAAAAAAAAAAAAAAGAATGAAACAAAAACATCAAAAATCGAAAATAGACAAAAAAAAGTTACGACGAAAGTAGACAAAAGTCACATTTTTGTTTGGAAATTTCATTTGCGCCGAATTAATAATTTGTAATCTTTCCTTCAATCATTTGTTCGGGTCGTTCGATCATTCGATCATTTCAGTTATTGGTTTATTATCTATTGTTCATTTCACTTTATTCAGATACGGCTTAAATCAATTTTTTTCATTCGATTTTAACATTATTTGATTTTTTGATCATTTGAGTGATGGGACCGGTATACAATCCAAACTTCACTTAAACATTTCGTTTGAATTGTCTTATATACGTTCGAGATCCGTTGTGAGATTTGTGAAAGGTTAATGAACAGTTATCCCTTTTTTTCTTATTGATATTTTTATTTGTTTTGCGTGTCGTTTTGTTGTAAGTACTTAAGAGATTTTATCAATATGAATATCTGGAAATATGTGGTGCTATATAACGACGGAGGTGAAAGGATCAGAAGGATAAGAAAAAGTGCATATTTTGGCAGATCTCCATGCTTACTTTACATATCCATTAGTTGTAATATTAAAGGTTATGAAAAGCGGTCACTGAATAAGGGCAAAGAATAGAGGGTGTGATTGGAATAACTTTTCCCATTATAAGGATAGGTTCTCGTAAATACAACGCTGTGGAACATTTTATGTTTGCAAGTTTTAAGCCCCTGATAGCTAAGTGGGTGTTTAATTCAACTGATAGTTTATAACGCATAGTTAGTGCTCAACAACTTAAACTTCACATAGATATTTGTATCTGATATGCTCAAAGTTCAAGGCACTATTGTATTTAGCTGAATATATTTAAGATAATGCATATTGATAATTAGATAAAGTAGTGTACGAATTGATATGTAACTCTCTAGGTGTGCGATGATGTCTTCCTAATTGAAAAAAATCCTCTGCCAATACTATTTATATTGAAATCCCTATTACTATATTGAAATCCACAGCGGATAACTTAAATGATATTGTAGACATATGAATGTCTACTTTGCTTCTAATATTGTAGTGGGAGCATAATAAATAATAATTCTCAGAAGATCCCACAATAGAATAAGTTGAGCTTCTCCAGTCATTTAATTTATCAGTCTTTTTCTTTTATACGCACATTGAAGTCCTCTGCAACAGTTAACGGTCGAATCCGACAGAATGATATACAAATGTTCATCTCCTCTAATTTACAGTTTTGAATATGTTGTCCGGATTTCACGATAGATGGCGATCGGAAAAAAATATTATTTTCTTTAAGTCTTGAGCGAGAGGCGATATAGGCATGTCTTACTTTTCTGTATTTGCCTGTTTGGGTTTCAGTCAATTGATCTACAATGAATGTGTTTGAGCGTTTTTCTTTGGAGGTGGAACATCGGTTTCTTAAAGTAGCGTTGGATTAATCCCATTTTATAGTTTCTGATTTCAACTATGACTTAATAACCGTGGCGAATGTTGCAATATTGGACCGTATGGCTTATAAAGTAGTAAATTTAAATTCACTTACAGTATTGTGATTATTGAGTGAGATTCTTAGAGCTGACCGCTTTTATTTAATATCAAATCATGATCATATGTATAAGTAATTCTTGTTCTTTTAAATCTTAAGATCAGATTCTGTGGAAAATCAAAAGCAATAAATGCTTCCTCAAAAGCTATAAACTATTTGAATTGGTCTCAAAGATTTTTATTGTTTTCGCTCTGTAATCATTTGAGTTCTACAATTTAATTGATAAAACTTCAAACCTTTTATTTGGTTTCATACGGTTTATAATTTCTAGTTCGATGTTAAGCAAAATGATAGTTTACTTCATTTTCTTAACGCCTGTTCCGCAGGTGTGTTAAAATTTTTTAAAGTTTTTTTTTTTTTGTTTTGACCCCAATTGAAATTATATAACAAATTTTTAACGTTTTTCTTTTTCTTCTCATTGCAGGTATGTGTAAAACATTTTTAACTACAACCTCTCCAAAAATTCAGTCATTCAGTCGGTTGGTCAGTCGACCGATCGATTGATCAGTTGATCGCTTTGCTCGGTTCACGCTATCCGACTATACGAATGTAAGTGATTAATTTTTTATTAAATTAATTGCACGGCGAAACTTGTATTGCATGTGGTAAATGCCGAAAACCAAAAAGCGGCCTATTTTTGTTGCCAACATTACGTTTGTCTGTCGCTCAACTTAAGCAATCGAAAGCGAAAATATTTAAATAAAGAAAAAAATAATTCATATTAAATTTAAATCGTTGTAATAAATTTCGTTGTTTTGTCGAATAATTTAAGTTTTTATTGCTAAGCTTCAGTCGGTCAAACAGAGTTTTTTTTCTTCATTTTTTTTTTTTTTTGTATGTACTAAGACAGTTTGTTCGTTGCGTCGCCATAGCGATTTCGAAATATGTATTCAAAAATTTATGGTAGACGAAATATCAACCGCCGCATACAACATTGGTAAATTTCTTGGGTATGGTCAGTTTGTAACTTGAAAAGCAAGCATAACAAACCGAGTAGTGGCGACCGACATAATTTGTTGCGCCGCGTTGTACTGTGGGACCAATCAGTGCTTTCATTATCAAAATTGCTTTATTTTAAAAACGCTAAAAGGCTCTGTCAATTCAGGTTTTAAACAGAAATTTAATATTCCAAGGTAGTAGTAAAACATCTAACATCATCACAATAAAAATGTACATACATACATATATTTTAATTCCTTACTTTTTTCGCAAATAAAGGGGTTAGAAAAATCGTTTAAATTTGCATCACTTTATTCTTGATCTAATAAAGTGTTTGACAATGAAAATTTTTAAACTATAGAAATAGGTTAATGTTTTCTGAACTGATTAATGAAGATAAATTCGATGCTAGATCAATAAAACTGATATAATTGATATTGATGTTAAATTCGGCAGCAGAATCTTTTGGACCAGTAACAAACCGTGGTGCTGGGCTTTGAAAAATCGTACTTGTTTTTTATTAAAATATTTGTGTTCGATTTGTATAGAGTTAGTACAAGGTCTCTCAATCAATCTGTCTTTTGAAAAGTGATCTCTGAATTCATCTAACAAGAATATCAAACAAAAATCGAAAGAATACACTCAAAATCGTTTCTGGGCTCAGCTTATTTTTTTTTTATTTCTTTTTATCTAAAATTTATATAAAAAATGTGTTTATAGAACATTAGTCGTTAGGAATGAAAATTAATTCCAGAGTTCGGTAAGTTTGAGTCTAAATTCTTTGTTATTTACATCGCACCCTTTAATTGTTACTATTCACAATAGGATAATGAGTATATTTATTTGGTTCAGATTATCGATTTTGATAATCTATGATTCTTGTACAACAATGAAAATACAATATTTTACAATTGATGTTGATCAATTAATGTCAATAAATGAGATAAATATTGTGTTCTTATGTGATTCGTAAACTTTTCAATATTTTGATAAAAAAATTGATAAATTAAAATATTCAACTCTTAATGAATTCATGACAGAAGTTGTCAGACATTGTCAGTTCCGTGTAAACGATATCATTATCAGTTTTCCAGGAATCAAATGATAAAATGTGAAATACTCCACCAATACTGAAACCATTTAGATCATAAATATTTGTGATGGCAAACACCACTTTGTCCCATAGTACGTCGACCTAACGAATAAAGCGAACACTCGGGCGTTGGAAATGTTTGACAAACAGCAGTGGCGACTGGTATTAGAAAAATAAAATATGTATTTTTATGTTGCCTAAATCGCCTACAACCAAATTTAGTTTAAATTTTTTCTAATTTTCTTTCAAATTCGATTCAATTTAATTTAATTTTTAGAGAGTTTAAGTTTCGTTTACAGTGAAAGCATCAGCCTAAGTGCTTGTAATGCTTTTGAAGAACACATTACAACAAAAACGTTTAGCGAAATCATTAAATCATCTAATGACAACAAACAATTGAAAATTTGTTGTATGAAATTTTGCAAATACATCAGTTGTTGTTGTTTTTATTGTTTTTCTTCGAGTCAATTTAATACGTACGTATGTATGTTTGTTGTTGTTATTATATGTATTTATGGCTTAAAGCTTGCCAAGTGTGTGTGTGTGTGCGTATGTTTACTGCTGTCTGTCTTGTGCTGTTGTTGTTTGTCCGCGATGTTTTGGTAAATATTTTCAACTCGCATTGAATTGAAGTTTTTTTTACGCTCCGTTTCATATTTTAAATGAGGTTAGACCTTAATTTTTTTCACATTTTTATTTCTGTACAACAACAACAACGCCGAATAGTTGTAAATATTATAGTAGTTGTTGTTGTTGTTGTTTGTTTCTTTTTTTTTCGTCGCTTCGTTTAACTTAAATATGGTATTGTACTATCATCATTGTTTTTTTTTTCCTTTTTTTTTTTTTATTTTTTGTTGTCTCTTATGTAGACGCGTTATATTTCATTCACTTTCGATTTTTATTGTTGTTTATTAGTGGTCGTTGTTGCTGTTGTTGTTGCTGTTATTTTTATTATTATGATTATTTGGTGGTCTGCACATTTCAACTTCTTTCTTCATATTATTTTTTAATTTTTTGTTGTTTTTTTTAAACTTTTAAGTTGATTTACGGCTTTTGTTGCTACTGCGGCGGCTCAATGTGCAACCAAAACAAAAATACATAAAGCCAAAATAAATTGAAGCGCCGCCGTTCGTACTCTTTTTCATGCTTTTTATAAACTTAAAACTGTCTGCTGTTACTACTGTTGTTGTTGTTGGTTTTGTTGTTGTTTTTGTTGTTGTCATACCGTTGCGGTTCATATTGAAATAAAACAAAAACAATCAAAAGCAAACTCATGCTCCTTCAGTTAAATTTAAAAAAAAAACTGCCGAAACAATCGTGTTTCGACTTTTTGTTGTTTTGGCCGAATCGTTTATACTACAATTCGTTTCGGTTCGTTTCGGTTTTGATGCTTCTGATCGGTTTAGTTCGTGTGCCAGTTACTCTCTCCAAATGACATAACCTCTTGTTGGGCTGTCTGTCTGCCTCTCATTGGTTTCACAGAAAGTTTCATTTCAATTTGTGTCGTGTTTTTTTTTTTATCATTTTATTTTCTTTTTTGTATTATTTGTTCGGCTTAAAATACATTTTATTTATTAACATGAATTTGGAAATTTCGCAATTGTTTCAGTTTCTATTGGATTTTTATTACACCTTTCCATTTTAAACCATATTTGTCTAGCTCGAATGGTTTTCTGACACTTTCAACAGCGTTTTTTCTTTCTTCTTTATTAGGTGTAGGCCTAATATGACGGCGCTAGTACCCACCCAAATACGAACAAATTTATTAGAGATGATCCACTTGAAGCGCTATTCGCGTGGCCAACCTTTCTTTGTTTTAAGGATACTTCAAGGAAAATTTTTTTTCGTATTCCAAAATTGTTTTACTCCATTGCCTTGATAAATTCATGGCTCTCCGTATGAGTGAAGAGTAAATGTACCAGCGACTTATCAACTTCTTGCAACCATATAATTTGTGTTGGGTATCTGGGCTTTTAAGTTCTTCATGAGTGACCCTAAATCTTCAATAGGTGGTTTAAGAAAAATGTTTTCAATTCGACTATAGATGAGAGGTCAACCATATTTAGAAAGATTCTATAAAGTGTTGCACTTACTATGAACAAGGGGGCAAAATGCGAGTTATTTCGGAAACTATCAAATGATATAAAAGGAATTGTAACTTTGGAAAAAATATAATAAATACATATTGTTGAGTCTGTATAACAGAATATATATCTGAAGTCTGGAATCCTTGGGCAAGCAAAATTCGTAGCGCTTCTGAAATCATTCAAATTTTTCTAAGCTCTCCATAGAACTTGACTTGGTTACCGAATGCCTGCCTTTCTTTTTTTGCTTCCAAGCATTCCTTCTATTGTATCGAAAGTATTTTTTGAGTTGTGTTGTCTAAAGTGATTCCGGTCAAATTGTACCTGTATCAAAATCATTTTACTTATCTTACTTCGGAAGATTGTTTATTGTTCCTGCTTTCAAAACTATTGGCATTATCGAACTAGATGTATATTTCTTAATTGCCATCACTCCATTTGTAAGGGTTGCTGTAGCCACTTAAGTTTTTTGTTCACTGAATTCCATAACTTTTAATTTTTTCTATATTAAGCTCCCCCTCTCTGAAATTGTGGCTTCTTGCATAAATTAATAAATACTTAAATTTTCACTAAAACTTTGTCATTCTGAAATGGTTTTCAATTGTCAGTTCTTTACTCCCATCTTTATCGAAATGGAATTTTTTTTCTTTTTAATTTTATTGATACTATCTGCTTGAAGAAATAAATATCAAGATGATCAAATATGAATTCCTACTAAGAAATTCGATCCCTCTTTAAATATACTTTTCACACAAATATACTTTCTACTTTAAAAATCGGGACCACCTTTCATTACTTTTCAAAATAAATTTAGAAGATGCTCTTTACTCTTTTTGTTATTGTTGTAAATAGCACCAAAGTGAATGCATTTAAAAAGGTTTATTGTTCAATTTTTAAGTTTAATGTTCACATAAATATGAAAACTAAAAATTAAATTTTTTTAACTAAAAAGGATCTAAAAATAACAATAAATTTCCTGTATAAACTTTCATCGCATTTCAACGACAATAGAACGATTTCAGCGGCTTTTTGGCTATGGAATTTTTGGTCAAAGTGCTACCAAAACTTTATCTACACACAGAAATAATAACTTCGTAAAAAAAAAAAAAAATGGAAAAAGCCTCTAAAGATATAAAGAAATTAATATTGTGCAACAACATTCACGCAAACGAATTTAGAAAGTACCACAATTCAGGCTGGCTGACTGCAGCACAACAATCAGGCAAACTTTCCAGTATACGTTGGAGCGTTGGTGATGCTATTTGTCGGCAGCGGCATCGTACAGTGATCCATTTTGTGGACAAAACACAACAAATTTGTAATATTATGGTTGAACTTGGATTTATTTTTATTTTTCACTAAAAAATAAATTAATCGCAAGTTTCACTGGCTTGAGCTGTGCTCTTTCGAATCAGAGCATTTTTCTTTAAATATCTGTTAATAGTTAAAATAGTTAAAATTATTTCTTATTTTTTAGTTATTATTATTAATTATTTATCGGCTAATTCTTTCTGTTTTTAACTCTTCTTAGGATGATTTCACAACGTTCGAATATTTACATAATCATCGCTCTGTCTTCTTTATAATAATTTCCAGTATGATATTGTGTAGCCGATCTGACGATCTGACAAATATCAGTTTAAAATTACTATACTAACTGACTTTAAGGTTACAGACTTCACATTGAAAAACCATTGGAAGTATTAATCCAAAGTTAACCCAGACCTGAACTGATCTACGAATAGCACAATAACCAGAATGTTAGGAAAAGTCGATTTTATTGATTGAGATTTATCGTCCTATAACTTACAGCTTTTTTTTCGAGTTTTTTTCATTTGTTTATAGATTAGAAATTTAAAAATATCGCCACAGAAGGATTTTTGAAAATAGAAACTACACTACAAAAAAGTTCAAAAATCGATTTTTCATTTTCAAATGGTCGCCAAATATTAATGATTTTTAATGATTCTAGTTCGGTCAAAATGACATTCATATTTTAAACCCGTTTCTTTTTGCATTTGGATAATCTGGAGTCCCGGAAACGTGTTAACCAACACTACACCTTTTTTTTTTGGAGACCATACTTTACAGGCCGAGCACTTTAAGAAAAGCTTCCGAATTAAAAAAATATTTATTTTAGAAATAATAAAAAAAAACAATACAAAATCGTTTTATTTCCCATTTTTTTTTTTTTTTAATTTCGAAAAAGCCAACTTAAAAGATAGAGGACCCCCTTAAAAAAACATTCATTCGACTCCTTCTATTTTTGTGCAGTCGTTATATGATAAGGAATCACTGTGCGTGCGGTGACAGTGACGGCGTTATTCAATTGTAAATGTTTGTTGCTGCGTTCACTCGCTCCGTTGGCAATTTTTATGATGATGATGACCACGATTGGTATTTGTTACTATTTTGTTTTCGGGTGAAATTAGTGAAAAGCTGAAACTGAAATTCAAATTTCAACTTTCATTCAAACAGATTTCAAAGCAAATGAATGGCAAACGAAACAAACAAACAAACAAATGAATTGAATTTCGAATTGTAGCATAATCACTTAATTTTGGCGTTAATTTGAACTTATGCATTGTGTTCACATAATTATATTTGTTAAACATAAGAAAAAAAAAAATGTAATAAATAAAAAAAAAAATTGTATCTGAACATTAGGCTTCAGAGAAATTACAAAAAGACAAGACTGAATTGAAAAAAAGTGAAAAAATAAGTAATGAACAACAACAACAATTGTTTTGTAAACTAAAATTTTATCGGATTGTCTAGTTTTCTTATGCAAAACAATGGCAACAGAAAGTTAACTACTTTTTTTTTTGTCGAATTTGAACTCAAAATGAAAAAAGTTCAAAGTGGCATTTGTAGGCTATAATTTGTTTGAATTAACAAACGAATAGGCAGACAGACAGACCAGACAGGCTGACAATCTCTCTATAAGTAAAAGTTGAATCGAAAGGTACTTGACACCGTGACACGAAACATCTCACTTGATAAATATTTGTCGAACTTATGCATCGTAAGTGCAACTTTATAAAAGTTTGAGACATTTTGATATGTATATTCGGAAATACTTTAATTAGTTATTGAATTGTACCTAATTGAGTATATAATCTCTTGAGGTTTGAATTACCTCTCATACTTCAGTTAAAAATGTGTGCGACATATTTATTTAAGAATCTTCTTGAGATCTAGGATCTGTTTACAGAAAAATTTAATTTATATATACTATATGTAGATTTGATTTGGTCTGGAAATCGTGAGCATGGAATCTGGACGACTTCTTGGATAGCATAACTGATAAATATTGTAATATTTTATTGGAGGTTGTTGTCAAGCCTCTATTGATGGTTTTCATTACTTATGCTGATGCTGCTTAGTGTTCACGTTGAGGTCTGTAAAGAACAAAAATCGCACGGAACATGTATTATTGAAGCCAATGTGAGTACTAGAATACAGTGGTTAGTACGCAGAGGATCTTGAATATTTACTGTGAAATTTTCAAAGGATAACATTTTCCGTAAGCTACAGAAACCAACCAGTTCTAAGATTTCAATAAAAATATTGAAATCTCTCCACAACAGTTTTCGCTCATACAAGGGATTATTCCAAGATCATATTATGTATGAATTGCCTATAAGTACAAAGGTAATAAAAAGGCCTAAACCGACTTGGGCGGTGATTATTGTATGCCTAAGGGCCTAAGAAACATGTGTAAATGTCGAAAATACGGAATATAAAATTTAAACGTAGGGTCCATGGTTCGAATCCTACCTCAGGCAAAGACATTTGGCTATGAATGGATTTTTACTTCTGAATCTTCGGCGCTTTATAATATTATTATAGAAATATAATAATGTAATTTTAATTAATATTTATCTAAAAATAGAAGAAAATGCTTAAAATATGTGAAATAAATATCGGAATGAAAATATAAATGGTTAATCTGTACTTCAAGATTTTTAGGAAGGAATGATTTTCAATGGCAAAATTGATTTCTACCATAACAAAAAATGCACCACTGAGAAAAAAACGTACATGACAACAAACCATTAAACACGATCGCACAAGTACCTGTTGGATATTTCCAGCGTCAAATTTTTATTTAATTCATTATTGTCTTTAATGTGTACTTTATCTTTAGTAGCTAATTTCTTTTTTAATATATATTTTTCCTTCTGTGTAGCTGTGTATTACTAATACATAACGCTTCAAATACATAAATATTTATGTCTAATCGTCTCAGATCTGCTCAGATTTCGTGTCGTAAAAAGCTCTCAGTTAGGTCTGGCTGTGCAAGCGGCTCATGTATACTTGATCAAAATTCCGTCATCAATTCAAATTGTGCCTGGGACCACTAAGCGAAGTTTGCTAATGAATGCTTATAGATACATACATATATATGTATGTTCAAAGTATTATAAAAATGTAGATAATTCTACCTAGTAAGCATGTATTGCTAGCTCACTTCAGACTACCAACCGCTTTGAAGGACAGACCGTAACCTCCAGTCCAATTCTTGGAAATTCCTATAAACAATTAACAAGCAATTTTTATTCAGCAACCAAATGACGACAATACGTATCGTATCACATCACAGTTTTCACATTTAGTATGATGTCAATTGAAAGCTATATAGTTATATGATATATCGTACGGATATTAAGCAACATGACAATATCAACATCAACAACAACGCTTGACAACCAAAAAAAATGTTGGGTGTATTTTCTACGAATAAATTTTTTTCGGTTGAAAATTTTTAGGCCGCAATTATAACAGATTTGTGTGTGAAAAAGCCATGACAAATAAAAAAAAAAAAGTATTACATAAAAATATGATTTCCACACACAAAAAAAAATTTAAAAAAAAAGCAGCAAAATTAGTTTCACCTCTTTTTTAACAATGAAAAAAATATCAATAAAAAAAAAGGCCACAGAGAAAAAAAGGCCGAAATAGAAACAATTTAAAAAGCGTAAAAAATTATAAATGAGCGCAACAAAAATAAATACAAATATTACAACAACAAACAGCAAACACTAATATAATAGCAACAGCAACAACAGCAGCAGCAGCTGCTGGAGAAAAAAGTGAATACAAAAAGCGCGCGCCCACTGACGCGCTGCTGACTAACTGACTGAACTGAACTGAGCTGAACTGACGCCAAACAGTTAACAGTTGCAGAAACAACAACAACAACAAGAAACATACTGCATGTGCGCGCTTACACCGCATGCTTTTTCAGCTAAGCTTGCTTACTTGCCCGAAAGTTTGTTATGTTTTTTTTTTCTTTTGCTCAACTTAACCGAACCAAACTAAAAAAAAAAATAAACGAAATCAAAATTTTTATTTTTTAAATATGAAAACAAAAAATTCAATAAAACGAAAAAGAAAACAGCTACACGACAAAGAGCGCAACGTCGCAAAATTATGTAACAAAACCACGCCAAAGATTTTCGGCGCTTGCGTTATTTTTTCCAAATCGAATTGAGCTGGCTAGCATTGCTTATGAGAACCGCTGTGTGAGTGTTCGATCGAAGCAGAGACTCATGCAACGCACAGTGCTATGAGGTCATATATAAGCGGACTAAAATAGGAGTTCAGGTGGACTGATCAAAATTATGATGAACGATCCAAATTGGAGTATTTCAGTATTTTTGTCTCATCTTTTGCATTATATAGTAACGCAGGTCGACAAGGTCTTTTTATTGGACAAATGGGGATCATTTCCGAAGCTATTTGCTGCGTAGAATCCGAATCCGTAGTAAGAAATATTAGAGGTTATGTATGAGTTCACGACTGTCGCCTGACGCCTCCTGACGTGAGGAGCCATTTTTGTATTCCGATTCAAACTCTACTCTCTTTATTTTGAATCGTCTTAACTTTGTCACATATGGCCAAAATTATATTGGAACATAATAATAAATCCAATACCATGTCATAAAGTATAACATACTTTTGTGTTTTATTTCATTTTGAAGTTCTTTATAAACCTACATTTAAAAAAAAAAACTTTCCATGACAATATTGACCAATAATTGTACATATTAATGAATCTATAATATAGATTCTATATCGTAAAAAAATGTATTAAAAAATACAAAAAAGGTCACAATGATTTGAAATTTTGAAAATTGAAAAATTCTAAATAAAAATATTCCTAATCTAAGTATCATGACGTAACGTAGAGATGCTCGATAACAAAGATGACCTCAAAACCGAGTCAAAAGAGCCCGAAAATAATATGCCCGCTTTGCATATAATTAATCTTACATTCTATGTATACAATAGGAATAACCAGTAAAAAGCTTCAAAGCCTCTAAAATTAAACCCGCGCCCATCTCTAGCAGCAAGTAACGATTCACTGGTAAACAGTTAATAAATTTTACAGTCGCATTGGAACGAATAATAAATATTATACTCGACAAACGTAGAGGCGGTAATATACATAAAGAAAAAAACTTTTCATGAGATATAGTACATGTTGTCTATTCGAACTGTTAATATTGGCATACTAAAAACTCCGTCTACACCCCCAAATTCGCGAGTTATTGCCAAAGAACTGTTAAGGTTCACGCTCTTCTTAAATCAAACTTTAATATCATTTACTTGATTGATCTCAACATATATATGTATTTTTATTTGGTCCCAACATATGTGTTTATGTATTATCATTAGCGACCCATTAGTTTCAACTACATAATTTTTTCTCCCTCCTAGTTAATTTATTTTATCAAAATATTTTAATTAGATTTTCAAACTATTCAGAGCACTGTGCAAAGTGCTAACGGCTGCTAACTGATATTTCTCGGCATATGGGTTGACATGTAATTTTCGTACAACTTCGTCGTCTCGTATTGCATCGTATCGTATCGTATGTAAAAAAGGGGCACGACCGGAGTAACGACTGTAGTAGTAGCTGGCCCGAACGAACGACTATTAAACTAAACTATGACGAGCAACTTACATACGAAGCGCATTAACGAATGTAAGCTTAACGGCAAACACAAAGAGTATCGTTTGCAAGCTAAGCTAAACCAACCGAAAACGTAAAAGAAAAAACCAAAATAAAAAAAAAAGTAGGTATGTGTGGACGTCGGCGACGATATTGACGATGTCATATGTAGAAGATGCCTTTTTTTTCAGTTTCGGAAATGAATTCATTTTTTGGCTTTTTTTTTTTTTTTTTTGTTGCGGCATTTTTGGTTTGAGAAGTGATGCCATCGCATTCATTTTGCAGATGTTAGTTGTCGGCTTTTCTTCCTCTGCTGCTTCGGCTGCAGCGCAGCTAAGCTTATAATCAAATTCATGAGCGTGCTTTCTTTTATTATTTTTGAGCCTAGGTTTTTTGAATTTTTGATTTGGAATTTATCAATACTATTTTGTTTTTTTTTCGATATTTATGCCGGTCGATCTGTTGCAATGTAGCTAAATACTTTATATATCTGCGGGTGTGTATGTGTGTGTACCGCTTTTTAGCCGTAACTGTGTCGTCACATTCGATTGTTATTATATTTTTATTTTTGTTTGCCATGTCGCGCAATCACATGAAGATACCGTCAACAAACACACACACCACTATAATCTACAAATGTGCCTTTGGGCCGCCCTAATTTCGCTTAATTACACAAAAAAAAAAAAAGAAGCATTCAACAAAAAACATTTCAAAATAAAGTGAAAAAATGCTCAAAATTATGCGTAACCTTTTTTCACTTTTGTCATTTTTATTTTTAATTTTTTTTACCATTTATATAATTTTTTTTTTGTGTAGTTTTCACTTTAATTTCGAAAAAATACGTTTTAACGCATGTGTGTGGTTTTCTGCCTGTCTGTGCTTTCGATTTGGCAAAATGAAATCCATTTAACTTTCCGATAGTCACGCATTCAAAACTAATTTCATTTAAGTTTCTTTTGTGTTTGTTTTTTGGTTTGCCATTTTAGTCTGTTTCTTTTTTGCGAATTTAGAGCGATTTTTTTATTTTTTAACTTATATGGAAAGTGCTGCGAAAAGTTTTCATGTTTCATTTGCGATTTGATTAATTTGTTTGAATTTGGTAGCGCCCGCATTAAATAAGTTTACCAAACATTCTTTTATGGGTAAGTCGTACACGTGATGTGATTCTCCAAAGTTTTATCCTTAGTTGTCGTAATCTGAAAAATCTCCACATCTTCATTAAAAAAAATCACAAACTCACTAGAAGTTTCGATAAAAGTCTTATAAATACATACATATGTATAACTCCTACCGCCCTAAGGGGTGATTTATCTGCCAGAAATTGTTTGTCAGTTCCGTGACATAAAGGTTTAGTTATTATTTTTTTCCTTTTTTGAGGCCGTAGTTCTGAAAAAAAAGAAAGAATGTTCAATTGTAAATTGTACTAAGAAATACAACCCTATGTAATATACAAATCAAAACATAAAGTTAAGAAAATTAAAAACTGTCTTCGAGATCAGAGCAAAAAATTCATGAAAATGTTTAGTTTTTTATGACAAAAAGGCCATGTATTTGACTCCTCCAATCCATCTTTATCTTAGTATATTAAATATAAAAAAAAAAAATAATATTTTCCGCGACATCACATTGAGGGACAAGGGTGGCTTTCCAATCATTTGAATTATGCGTGTAATCTTTTATTCACAAATGCAACAGACCTACAATTTATGGGCCTCATAATATGTTGTCAGCAAATTGACGAGAGGTGACGACCGCACAGAAAAATCTTTCCAAAATGAGAAAAATAATTTTCTGTCGTAGGGAAGATTAGAACTCAGGCTTCGCCAAAGCTCACACTCAGCCGCCCACCACACTGAGCCTCTTAGGATATTTACCAAATCTAATATGCTTTTTGTAAGGATAGAAATTGTCAACTAACCCTTAAAAAAACACTGAAAATCTAAAAATCCACCAATAATCGATCTACGCATGCGAGCAACCCAATTCTGAGAATATCAATTATGATAAAGCAAAACCAAAGGGTAAAACATGTTTCCAATCTAGATCACATCTTTCTGACGATAGATGTTCATTTCATTTGTTGGAATATTCACAATAAATTCTTATTATACTTAAAAAAAGAAGCTCTAGCTGCCAGGACGTTGGGCTCTCTATATTTATAATTTCCATTTCCATTGCACTGTGCAGTATATCAATTGGTGAATGAATTCAAATAGAATTATTTATTTAAATTCGATTATTTAATATTATCTATTGTTGTATATTTTAAGTAATTGGATCGTTTTGAAATATTTGCATTCGTAGGTTAATCATTTGGTGGGTCATTGCATGAATTACATAGAGAAAAGGCTCAGCCCGGATTCCCTTTAATAGTGTTCGTGTGTGGTTTTTGTGTGTTCAAGACGGAAACGAACGAAGGATTTCAGTTTTAGTGGGTATATTAAATCTATGATTCAATGTGTAACGCTAAGGCGGTTCCATCGTTCTAAACTGAGAAGCAATAATTCTTCAACAGATGAAAATAGGATGATAAAATTGACTTCACAGGATCTACAAGAAGAAGTCTATTGAAAATGGCCAAGTTGGGTTCGGATTCAAATATAGTTGCTAAAAAATTTCAATCTCGATGATTAGCACTTATATGAAAAATCTTTTCATTCATTCATGTAACTATTTTTGTGAATCTCTATATGGTAAAAATTATTAATTGCTGAAGTCAATTTATGAAAAAAGCTGAGTTAAGAACTCCTTGTTGATCTCTAAACTTAAAAGTAACTCAGAGTAAAATTTGAATTGATTCGTACGATTTTTCAGTAACTATAAAGCGTACAATTCCTGAAAGTTTAAATGTGATCTACGGCAAAACAACAAAATCAGACATTTTTAAAATTTGGTTTTTTCACTGCAATTAACTTATGGGTTCTCCATTGTCGTTCAGCTTACTCGATATACATATGAAGGTATATATATCTTATTAAGGAAGTTCCACACGTGGATAATGTAAATATAAATGAAAATTTATTAATGGTGAAATTTTAATAATAAATAATAAACATTTTTAACGATGGGTCATCAAAATCAAAAAATAAGAAATAATCAGATAATTAGTGAAGAGTGAAAGAGTTTTTTTGTTATTGATTGTTGAAATAAACAATTTTTATTAAATCAAAATAAACATTTCTAGGCGTGCCTTACGTTTTTTCGGGTTGAAAAATCTGAATCATATTTGATTAATGAGTACCTCCTCCTTTCTCTTCAACTCAACATATCCGCTCAACATTCTATTTAATTTCATCCAGCGTGTTCAACACAATTAATTACCGAAGCATAAAGTGCGTGTGTTTTCCTAAAAACAAGAAGACCAACAACCAAGATTAAACTGATAAAAAAAATATATATTTTTTTTTTTTTTAAATATGTATACACGGAACATAGAGTAAAAAACCTTTAGTTAATTATAATTCTCAACCAATTCAATGACATTTACAAGAGTTTATACAGGAGTTTATTCACTTTCACAATTTCTTCTTCCATTCACATCAGCAAAGAGGCAACAACAAAACTAGAAACATGTCAAAGGTGAAATCCTAAAGTGTACAAAACGATGAACAGCTAAACAACAACAAAAAACAACAACAACAAAACAAAAATATCAAATTAAAATTTTATTGTCGGTGGGCAAATGTTTTGATAGCGTCTAATGACAGCAACAACAACAAGGCCAAAAACAATTAAAAAATAACTAAAACAAAAGTTATCATTTCTTAAGAACGAAAAATAAAAAAGTGTGTAGAATAAATAAATGAAGTTGAAAGAGAGTAAAGACAAATGAAAAAAAAAAAAAAAAATAAAGTAAGCATAAATGCCACCAACGCTGATCCTAAGCGACGAGTGTGTGAGTGTGTGTGTGTTGCGGATCGATGTCTGTCTGTCTGTGTGTGGCGTTTTTGTCGAGGTTTCTTCTTTGGTGGCATTTAAAATATTAAATTTTATTATTACTATTTTGTTGTAGCGGTGAAAATTCTGTCAGAACGTTTGTTGTTGTTTGGCTCAGATCTGTGTTTGCTACGTTCAAGTTGGGTGAGTGAGTGACGCGCTCAGCGCTAAGCAGTTGTGTTTGTTTGTGGTTTTTGTGGCCTTTACCTGTCGTCGATGTTTTTCATTCGTCTACAAAGTTGGGCTTGAAGTTTCTGCTCAAACTCTGCGGTAGAGTATCCTTTGAGACTGTGAACTGAGACCTGAGACTCTTAGTATTATTGAAAAAATCAAAAACAAGCAATAAAGTGAAAAGGAAAAAAAAAAAAAAAAAAAATTATAAAAATTAAAAACCAAACAATGTGGTGGTATGAGAATTATTGTTTGAACGCAGTAGAAAACAAGCAGTTACAGTAAAATTGATAGAAAAAGAAGCCATTCAATGCCCAGAATTTGTTCAGAACACACGCAAGTCTACTGATGATGCTGCTGCTATTGTCGTCCCTGAATCATATTCGAATTTGTTGGCGACTGCACGGTTTTTTTTTTCTTAATTTATTTTATATACATAATTTTTTTATTTGATTTGGCGTT
>JAWNPW010000018.1:19173-36329 GCA_035078745.1 Diastata ussurica
TTTTCCGATTGTGTATTTTGATCTGTTTGGATTTCAATTTGAATTTGCGTTCCGATTCGCTCACACGCACATTGCCATTTAAAGCTTAGTACTCGGCCATAAAGCACGACTCCAGTAAAGAATTTCTAACAAAAAATCTCTATTTTTTTTCTGAAAACTTTTACGTAAGCCTAACAACTTCTTACATCAGTGATATACTAGCTAGATATACTAGTTTAAATTGGTTCTACGTATCAGGCTTCCATGATTTAATTTACAATTTTTGGCACCTTTAAAGGCTCCTCATTTCTTCATGCAGAGCTCAGAACCAACTGAATCTAATTTTCCTTCGACATCTCGCCAACGGATAGGCATGTTGTATTGCTTTTTTTATACCCTTCACCTAGGGTACATTAAGTTTTTACGTCCTGAATGAGTACACCCAAAAGGAGTGACCAGAGACCCTATAAAGAATATATATTCTTGACCAGCATCGAAAGAGGAATCGTTCTGAGCAAAAACTAGAAATGTTTTTTAAAAGTTTTTGGATCGGTCCATTTTTTTGGGGACCTGCAGTACACTCATAAGTGTTTAAAAATACTTTTATTGCTACAAAACCTATTAAGTATAATATACACAATATTTATATCACTTTTCACCATTTTAATCGAATAGTTGTCATTTCAAAAGAATTGAGCAACGAATTTTTCACAAAAATTATTCAACCTGAGAGATTGACTGAAAATTTATCGTCCAGATGCAAATATAGAAGCGGAAGGATTTTTAAGTAGTCGCTCCTAACCGGCTAAGACATGCATTCTGGTTTTGATTTGGATTAGGAATAAATCTAAGAATTATCATGGTATATATGTATGTATATTCTCCAAATATCAGAGACGGGGAACGTAAAAAAAAAAATCTATTACCGCTTTTTATTAAAATAAACTATACAAATATATTTTTGGCTGATTTCACAAATTCTGACCGAGTTTCTATTGATATATTTGTCTTGTATGTGTACACTCTCGAACTATCTAATTCTAAATTTTTTGTACCATCTGCGGAATATATCAGGGCTCTAGTGGTATCCGGCTTGTGTTCAGTGCTAGATTGCGTTGTTCACCAAATTTCTTGTTAGTACATTTATCTTGTCTACTAGGTTAAATTACGTTATCGCCTCTATTATCTAGTCTCAACCTTGTTAGTTCCCATCAATCAAACGTTTCAGCTGCGTACTAAGCGTGAATAACTAAATACACAAGTTCGTCTTCGTCTCAGCTTAGCTGAACTCATCTGCAGCTCAACTCGGAATTTTTCTTTTTCTGCGTATTGACTTGAAGTTGTCTGTCAGTGCGATGGACTGAGGGCCACACACAACGCATGAAACGTTCAACGACGTTCTGTATCTGTCGCATTGCTTCTTCCTTAACAATTTGTGTTTGTTGCTGCTTCATAATACAATTGGTTTTCTGTTGTTCTGTTCACTTCGGCTCTAACTAAGGTACAGATCGTCAACATTGTACTGGAAATTAGCCTAGCGAGCATGTGTGTATTTTTTTCCCGTCATTTGTCTGTCAGTCTAGCTAGCTGTCTTTTAAAGATATTGTCGGTGATATTGGTTCTATATATCTTTTGTATGCTTTCTTTACATTCCACACCTATCCATCAAGACATCACTGAACAACAATACAACAAAATAGTATATAGAAAGGAAATATAGTGGAAGTGAGTAGATTGAATTATGGCATTGAAATTATTGTAATTGTTTGAAGTAAGAAGAGAAAGAGGGAGACACACAGAAGTGTTATTCATACCACTTAGATTCTCTTACAAAACTACAGTGCATATCTGTTCATTTAATTTGTTGTCTGGTTGCATGCCACACACATGTATTGAACACTCGCAAACAGTCTTCAGTGCACTTAGCTGTATTTAGCTAAAGATACAGGTGGTTTGTCGACTGTTGGTGGCAATTTTTTGGTTTTTTTTTCTTTCTTTCAATTTTTCATTATTTGTTTTTCGCATTTAATGTGCATAAACAAACACAGTTGGATACGCATACAGTGTTGCATTGCATTCAACCATCACAAGACTGACTGCATCGTTCTTAGGTGTTCTTTTGTGGCATTAAAATCCAATTTCTTATCCCAAATGCCATTTGTTGCATTTGAAAATAATAATTCCTTTTCAATTTGTCGTTTCTTACTTTAATTACTTTCTTTATACCTTTTACAGATTATTCTATTTAGACTTTTGTATTAAGAATAGAGAAAAAAATGTACAATTGAGCCTTATAAGATTAATAAATCTTTTAAGGTTTTGCTGTTGTGATCGACTAAGGATTTCAAGTATAATACAATTGGATCTATTATGTGCCTAAGACTTCGTTCAGTATTTTGTTTACATTTTAGGCAAACTCTATAGGTTCTATAGTCTATCTGAAATTGGTTTTTTATGATTTTGACAAATATGGCTTAGTTTGGAATCTGTTGAAGATTAAATAAAATTTTCAGTAGTTATTTGACATAATAATAAAGCATGTATTATCTTTGTCGTACAATCAATAATTATTAATATTGAAAATGAATATGGAAATTTTCATTAACTACATGAAAATATTCTTCAACTTAACTCAAAGAAACGTGTTCATGTACACACATTATATGAATATATAATGCAGATTTTAAGATCACGAATATGCATTTTTTAATGTTGCCAAAAGCTTTGGATAACGAAAATATGAAATCCTACTTCGTACACACAAAAAAAAATTTATGGTAAAAACTGTTTCTGGATGCGCTTACAACATTACATGTTGTATAGCATTAACGAGATTTTCAGTTTGATGTTACGAAATTTGTTTAAATCAAAATGTGCCTACTTACCATTTTATCGAAATAAGTTGAAAATTTATATTTCGTTTTTAAACATACACATGTTCGAAAAAATGATAAGGAATTATAAGATTGGTGCAAGGCAATTTCTACGACTATCGCCAGAGACACAAACCAAATACAGTGTTGCCACGAGTGGAATATTTTTGTTAACAATTTTCAAAAATGTAATGAAAACACTTCTATCTTTGCACTAAATTATCAAAACGGCAACACTGTAACGTATTCAAAATATTTTGCCAAAAACTTTTATGTTATAAATTTTTTCTGTGTATACGAATCAAAGTGAAATTAAATATGATCATACTTATTTTTACTCTCCGTTCTATCTCTGAGTGATACGTCATACGTACCTATTATAGACTCAGCACTGCATTTATAATATTTCAAATGTTGAAAATAAATTGAAAGTAGAGCAATAAATTAGCTAGAAATTTTTCAGGAAATTAAGTTTCGTTGTTACAATACGTTTCGATATTATACGTTGATATGAGTATCGTGGGATTAGTGAATTTTGAAGGTTTTCCGAAAAACGAATAAGTCGATTTAAAATGGTTCCCCAAAAAAAAAAAAAGAAGTAAAATACAAAATCAAAACATAAAAATGCGTTTCCGAACAAAATTTGATATTAAAAACGATAACGAAAAAATCAAATCAAACATTTCGTAAATCTTTTGAATGATTAATGTATGAACTACTTTCGATAGACAACGACATGACACCATTTCACCGCATCTCAATAAAAACGAAACCGAACCAACCCATTCCCACCCAACACTTTTAAAGTGAACCACAGCAAATCCAATCACGTCAACTTACAAAACAAAACGTCAAACAAAAAAAAAAAAAAAGCAGAAGAAAAAATTACAAAACAAAACATTTTAATGAAACGCGAACCAACGAAAACAGATCAAAAGAAAGAGAGATTTTTATCTTAAAAATGCGGAAAGCGGAGCAAACTGATCATTTATTTGTTTATATACACGAGAAAAAAAAAAAGAAAAAATATTAACAAAATTTGAAATGTAAATTTTTTAAGCTTTTTTTTTCGTGAGCTCTTTGCACAATCAAACAAAGTGAGCTAAAAAAAGAAAATCCTCCAAAAAATTAAAAAAAAAAACAAAAAAAAAAAACAAAAAAACTTCAATAAATAAACTTAAATGAATAAATAAATGTGAAATAGTGAAAGAAAACAAAATTCAAATTGGTTACGAAAAAAAAACGTACGTAACGTCTTTTCTTTTGTTTGTGTCTTTTAAATTACGGCATTATCCCTTTCAGTAATTGAAAATGAAATGAGCTGGAATGGGCTGTGCCGAAATTTGCAACTCTGTGTGGTTGTACTTTTATAATTTATACTACTATTTTGTTATATTATGCATATAATCATAATAGCAATAATTTATTATTATTATTTTTTAACATTTTGCCATTTTGTTAACTTCCAAAATTGCTAAATTTTCAAACGAAGGCAATTATCAATTAACACCTTACAGTTTTGTGCGACAATTTGTCTGTCCGCTACGCGATCACACATACGTACATTAGCTGCTTGATTTTTTCAAACGTTTTTTTTTATACTTTTTTTTTTTTTTGCTTTGTTCACTGCTAAATGCTTGCGAAGGTGGAACGCATGTCATTTACGGTGTGGCGGCTGCTTGTGTGTTTTTTTTTTTATTGAAATTTATTGGTTTAGGCATTTGGAGTGAAAATTAGTTTATTGTTAGTTTCAAATTTATATATATATGGAAAATAATGTCAAGTAAATCATGTGCCGACGCTGTTGCCACATGGCAACTCATCTCAATATAATTATTGAGTTGAAGTAAAAAAAACAAAACATTTTTTTTTATTTGTCGCTCTCTCAATTTGTTGTTGTTATTGTTGGCGTATTGTCAATGTAAATGCAATACAAAAGATTTTTTTTTAAATAATCTTTTATTTTTTTTTTTTTTGATATTGATTTAATAACTTTGCGATACATTTACATACTGTAAATCATATTAAAGAGACTGAAGTTGTTGTTGTTGCTTTTTCAATAACACATTTTGTCCTTTGGAAAATATAAATATCCTTGATATTTCATGGTTTTTTGCTTATTTTCAATGACAGAGATTTTGTGCAACCCAACAACGACTTTTTTCGGATGCTGCTGCTCCGTTGTGTGTGTGCTATATCCATGAGCAATTGTACACATCTTTTCATTGTACTTTTTACGTTGTACATACGTATGACTTTTCAAAGAACATATGCTAATTTACACTTGATACAATAGTAAATGCTAGGGAGGGTCTGTAGGTTGTCATTCGTTTTATATTATATTTGCTTCGTTTATTTACCGAAATACATATGCGTTTATGTACAATATACCTAAAACTCTACGCTATCAAAATCGTATGATAAGCAGCGACAGCAAACAAAGTAATATGAATATCGTTCCAAACATATGGAAGGCGCAACAAAAGGGAGGAACAACAACAACGGGAGAAAGAAGGGGTACTTCAACAACAATTTATACATTATTCAATTATTAAAGATAATATCGGCACATTGTCGTATCCACTTCGGCAGTATTTTGCCCAACGCACAGTGGCTCAGCATCGTTACACATCGGCGAAAACTCTATATCTTTCCAGTGAAGATTGTATAGACAGATATATATATATTATGCCTGAATGATTAACTTATTCCTAAGATTTTAGCTCATTTTTAGAACACATTTTCCGATGAGCGGACGCTTTCTTGTATTGTATTGTACCAAATAATTATATCAGGCGGCTAAAAAATATTTAAATCAGAATTCAAATGGAAATCAGAGATTCCCGTTTTATATAGATGTATCACTGTTGTAGTAGCTCGAGTCGTGTTGTTTACTACTTTAGCCATTCAGTAAATGGTTGTGCAGAAAAGTTGGGTCTATAAATTGTTAATCTATTAAAATACACAGATTTGTTGGCAGTGAATTTCTACCCTCTTATGTGTACACACACAGTATATGAGCATATCCCGCCGTCTGCTATGACCGGACAAAAAGTCTGTAAACGTTAGAGGTCGCCCCGGTAGCTTTTACTGTAATTCACATAAATCTGATTACCAAGAACTGGTTAAAATTTATATTTTTTATATGATTTATAGAATGTTCAAGTTATGGAAATTCAACTGTAAATTTTTTCAAAACTGTTTGAAATATAAATACACCCAGAGAAAAACCGTAGTAAACCCAACTATTTACACTTTGATTTAACTGTTTTTGGTAAAGTTCTAGTTTCGAAGTGTATAATATTTAATTTAAAGTGTGCACATTTAAAAAATAAATTTTTTTTTTAATCCAGAGTTGTACCTTCCTGTCAAGGCTCAGCCGACGACATGCCCAGCACGTCGTGGCCCAGTTGGAGTACATCAGCGTAATTTCTATTGTTGTATTTATATAAAGGGAATAACTGAAAACACGATATTAGCGAAAAGTTGCCTTATTCCCGCAGCTCACTTCTATTTGGATGACTGTCAAACAATCTAACCAAATGTATTGCATTTAACCACATTAGCCACACTCGAAAAAGTGGTTGTGAATTATAAGAAACGTAACATGCGATATATATTAACTGTTTAAATATGTTAATAGTTAATATAAAGTCTTTCATATTTATTTTTCAATTGATTCTCAGAAAAAACTGCATCTGCATAGTCAAATCAAATATGAAGAGAGGGTCGAGATCAGGTCTTTTTAATTTTTGCCTATTTGACTATGCCGCATAACCTTGAAAATTTGATCACGATCGGATATGGTCTTTAGTCCGCCGTTTTAGACGAAAGTACACCATATTCTTTTTTAACAAAAACATTTACGTTTCCCGAATTTTTTGATACTGTTTGGTAGTAAAAACCTTGAAAGTAATATAGCCAAAAAATTGGATAAAAACCATTAAAGTTATGAATCTGGCATCCTTGAACGATGAATATTTTAAAGGCATAAATTTAGAATATAAAATTTTGTCTTATGTCTGTGTATCCTATGTCTATCCTACAAAAGTTCTTAAATACCAAATTTTGGCCAAATGGCATTGACTGTTCCACCACAGTGCGCAGTCTACACGCTTTAAAGATGTGCGGGAGCGAATCGAAGCAATTGTCGACTTGATGCGGTATCTGTTCGTTCCGACATCAGAGTCAAAGAGCGTGTCATATTTATTTCATTTGTGCTGCTTGCATATATGTATATATATTCTTTTCTCCCTATGCGTGTCAATGTGACTGAGTTTGTTTCTGTGTGGCATAGAGAGTGGTATGACTAAATAAATGATTTTTTATAATTTGTCTACTGTGCGGTCGTCGGACGGACGAACATAAGAGTGTACAAAGTACATATAATAAAGCGAGCAGAAATAATCGACAGAAGCCTTGTGGTTATACTTGTTGTTGCTTTTGCTGTTGTTGTTGTTGTATGCTATTTTCCGACATCGCCTCATCATAGTAAAGCGAACTTGCAAGTAGAAATAAGGAAGATGTAGTAAACAACGATAAATTTGTCCTTACGACGCACAAATACAAACGCAACTAGAATCAACAGCAGCGCCTAAATTTAAGTGAAACTGTGGTGTGAGCAAAAAAATAAGAGCACTACAAAAATATAAAAAAAAAAAAAAATTAAGCAACAAATAATAATTCATGTGCTTGGATAAATTATTATCAGCTGCTTTGTTACTAAAGCTGCGAAAACACACTGTCAAAATGTTCTCTTACCATTCGCGAAATTGAAATTTTTACCGTACGTTCACTTTTTCTTTATTTCGTTCTTTTTTATTTTTTTTTTTATTTCAATTCAATTTCTTGCACTCGTAATCGTGCGCTCTCTTGCGGCTGCGCTTAATTTTTCATTGTCGTTTGAAAATAGTACACTGGGAAGTATTATATAAAATATTATATTCTCTCAATGCTAAGCTTTGAGTATTTGACGTTCTGCTGATGCGCTAAAGCATCAAGATTTTTTCCAATTTATTAAATATCAGTTCGGATTATGTGTAAGTTTGAAATATTTTTATATTGAATATGAATACATTTTGTAATATTTGAAATGCAATTCAACATTCAATGATTTCTGGAAAAATCATTTTTATTGACATCACGCCTGCAAATTAGATGACGACCAACACCCCCTGCCCCCCTTTTCATACACGGCCGTTATTGTGGCATAAAATTTCCTATTGTTGTTGCTGTTGTTGTTGTTGAGTAATGTGTGTTGTCTCTCTGTAAATTTCGCTAAATAATATTTCGTTTTACCATGGCTTACTGGCGCTGTCGACGTTTTAAGTGAAACCCAAATTGCTGCTGCTACTGCTGCGGCTGCTATGTGTATATCACCTCGGAAACGAGGAAAATGAATCGTCGCTGCTGCTATTGACGACGACGACGTAACTTCGACGTCGACCATCAACGACGACTGCTACGTCGACTAAAGTCGTAAAACGAAACGAAAGCGCCAGCGTTTTTTTTGTTTTTACTACGAACGACGAAAAATGTGAAATATACGGTTTTTCAGATGCGTCTCATACAAATACACACACTAAGAAACGAGCGAGCGAGAGAACGATTGTACGAACAATTGTATCTGCTACTGCGAACGCTTAGCATGACTTTATCGTTCGTTCGTTTATTCGTTCAGTTGTGCGCAAACTTTCAACTGCGACGGTTCATTTTCGCTCGCTTGAATCCGCTGTGTCAATTCAATAAAATACAAACGGCGTGGTGTGCAGCTTTTTTTCTTTGCCACATTTGAAAAGTTGTATTTCAAAGTGACATATTAAATAAAATTTTTTATAATTTCGTTTAAGAAAAAGTGTTAACAATTAATATAAATTTGAAAAGAAACAAAGAAAGTTTGGTGCCAAAGTGAGTTCGTAGAAATACAAAAAATTAATAAAAATGACAAATTAAATAAAAATATATACAACAAAATAAAAAATAAAAAAATGTATACACATCATATGTAGAAGCAACAAATTCTTGCTTATATTTTTCATACACATATTTTTATAATTAAAACAAATTGAAGATAAATACGTTTCGTTTAATTACGAAAAAAAACCCAAAAAAAAAGTCAATTGAAAATATTACAAAAAAAAAAAATATTTTATAAAATTTTTTCGAAAATTGTGTTTTAAAGTTAAATAACAAAAAAAAAAAAAAAAACAAAAACAACAAATAAAAATAAAATGTTTGATCCTTTTGTGAAAATCAAGAAAAAGCGAAGTTTCCATGAAATTTGTGTAAACGAAAATCTCGATTTGAATCTGGAGCAGCATGAGAATTGTTGCTGTCAGCCGGAGCCACAACAGCAGCAAAATCAACTATTACAACAGCAACAACAATTGCGACAACGTGACCAAGAAGAACAAAAGCAAATGCAAGAGAACGCAACAACACAAACATTTAGTACAAGAACAGCAACAACCACTACAACAAAAACAAACACAACGAACATAGCCTCGAACGAAACTGTTGCAGTCGCAGCGAGTAGCAGCAACAATAATTGCAGCCGCTTACAACAATTGATATCAACGCCATCAGTATTACTGAGTCGATCATCGCCGTCAACGTCGTCATCGTCATCATCGTCGTCGTCAACGTTATCGTTATCATTACAACAACCATTAGTGTTACACCCACAAACTGTTAGCACGCCGCCACCAACACCTCCACAAACTTCATCGTCGTCGTCGTCGTTGTCGTCAGCATCGCCGTCGCCGTCTTCACCAACGCAACATTTACAGCAACAAGCTGCTGCAGTACCACCTTCAGTTTTGCAACAACATTTAGGTCACCTGAATTTCGAAAGTGGAGCAACTGGCAGTGGCAGCAGCACAAGCACAACAACAACAATCACAACACAACCGCCGTCAACGAGAAGTAGCGCAACAACATTGGCGCAACATTTAGCAACGCCAAGCAACATCTTGCAAACAGCTTTCAGCAACAATTTACAAAATATTTTAACGCGCGCACCAAGTTCCTCCACAGCAGCAACAGCAACGCCAACACAAACACCAACAACATCACCGCTGGCATCGCCACGATATCATTACAGCAACAGCAGCAATAGTAATAGTAGTGCACTTAGCGATAATTGTTCAAGCGCCTGTATGGGTAATGCACATTATAATACCAATAACAACAGTAACAACAACAATAACAACAATAGCATAATTGCTAACCGTTTATTTGGTGCTGCTTCATCATCTTCAAGTTCGACGACTTCATTTGCATCAACATCAGCGGCTGCATCATCGTCAACGTCGTCAGCATCGTCGACGTCGTCGTCACCACATTCGCTCTCATCACAACAACAACATTCCGCATTGACAAATTCGATAACGAATCGCATAAATCAATCAATTCGTCGACATTTGAATCAACAGCAACATCAGCAGCAGCAACAACAATCATCATCATCATCCACCTCAACGCAACAAAGTTTACAACATTACCAACAACAGCAACAACAGCACCAGCAACATTTTAATTGTACACATCCGCAACATCATCATCAACACCACCACCATCAACAACATCAATCGCAGCAACAGCAGCAACATAATAATAATAATAATTCACAACAGCAACAATCTCCTCTGTGCCTAGTATTATTAGTTAAATGTCCCAATTCAAAGGGATTTTGTAACGCCGCCGCCGCAAATTTCTGTGATAAAAGGTAAAAAAAAAAAAAAAACATGTAGTCTTAATAAACATTTTCAACAATTAATAATATATATTGTCGTTTATGCCGAGGTGCATATATAGCAAAACACACAATATCATCTACATATTTTACTTAACAATTTGACTTGTGCAACTCTGAGCAAGTGTTGCCAACATACTTAGAGTATTTTCAAAGTGATTCGTTATTAATTCACACTCGCACCAATCGTTATATTCGCCGCATGTAACTTCACCATCGTTTATTTGACCTACTCAACGAACATAAAACATAAATAACAAACAAAACCAAAAGAAAAATAAAAAATTCAAACAAAACTTAAGTAATTAAATATATTTGTTTGTGTTGAAAACGCAACAGACTTCACTCCTTTTACTTTGTGATGGCGTCTTCTTCACTGAACTGAACGTGCGGCCCACAGCAACACTGAGCACACTTCACACTCGTCACTCGCTACTCCATTAACAAAAAAATAAAAAAAAAAATAATAAAAAACACCCACACACTATTGCCCAAAAATTGAGATAAAAAAAAAAAGAAAAAAAAAAATGGAAAGAAAACCAAAAAAGAAATTTTTTTGGGCAGAGTACTTGCAGCGTGTTCTTGTTCTGCTGCGGCTTCGCTTTTTCTTCTTTTTTTTAAATTTATTTGGCTTGTTACTCGCTCGCTGTTGACCCCAAAATTTAACCTCAAAACATAGAAACTACTACATATAAATTGCTACATAAATATTTTACTTTTTCAAGAAGTTCAAAAAGCACTAAAAATCAACTCAAAAAATAAATACAAACAAAATCAAATTTTGGTATTTGGGCTAATTAAGCTGCAATCATTTTTTGTTTTAGTTAATTGTATCGGCGTTTTTTTTTTTTTTGCTCTTAGCGAAAACAGCGTGTAGGATTAAGCAAACAAGGCAATAATCATATAAAATTATTTTTACTTGCGTAATTTTAATTGTAAAATACATATGTATGTACTACAAATATTATTTTTGTTACCATTTCGACTTGATTGAGTTGTTCTTGGTTTGCTAGTTGGTTGATAGTTGATAAAGACTGGAACATTGAGACTACTACTAGGATTCCTAAAATATCCAACTTCGCCTCGTCGTTGTGTAGGGAAATCCTTGATAATAGTCTTATTATTATATTACAATTCTCATTTATCCATAATGTTATGTTATCCTCTTATTCTTTAAAAATTACTTATTATCTCTAATTTTTCTGAAGAATGTTAGAATTACTGATGGTCCAATTTTCAATTGTCGACACTACACGCTTCGTTAAAGTGTCGTCATTGTCGTTAATGTCGTGAAGTGTGTCGTTGAAATCAGCTGTTTTTAATAGATTTATTGATTTATTTTTCAAAATATTGTATTGTACTTCTAATAATTACAAAATATGCGATTGTGGACGCATCGTCAATTCAGTGTTGTTAATTCAATATTGTCGACACGGTATTGACGACTCATCGTTAATCGTGAAGAATGCATAGTTAAAAAAAAAATTGCTTTATCAACTAATTTTTATACTACCAGAAACTGTACCGTTACGAAATTTAAGTAGAGCTATCAAATATTGAAAATATGAATGGTTTATGAGAAACCGCAAAACTATCTCCAGCTACGTATGTTTACTTCTATCTCATCTATCAATAACTTCATTATCTATTTTATAATTTTATCGTCCGTCTTTCTTGAAACTTCCTCGACACCAGGTGTTCTGCTTTTTCAGCTTTCAGTTTTAGAGAATTTTGAAATACCCCACTGAAAAAGAGAGAGAATCACGGAAAAAATCCTGTCGCCACAAATGTAAAAGAGATCACGAGTTCCATACTTTGCGTAATATGAATTTCGTCGCTCAAGGAACTAATTTTATAAGATTGATTTGGGCGCGTCTGCCTGCATTAACATTTCCTATGAAATGATATCATGTACTTTCAAATTTAAGAAGAATTTGTTCTCAAATTCAAGTTTCCGTTCTTAAAAATGAAGAATTCGTTCTTCAAAATGAAAAATTCGTTCTTCAAAATGAAGAATTCGTTCTTAGTTTCAAAATTACGTTCGAAAATTTAAGTTTACATTAGATTATTAGATTAAATCTTTAAATTAAGATGAGAATTTTCAGTAAAAAATCGTAAGAATATTTCAATCGAATTTCTGAAAATTTTTTAGTATAAAAAATTAATAACAACGAAACTTTTGTTTAATTCAACCCGCATTTACATTTTCAACTCCAGTTCTCCATATCGAAAGATACTTGATAACTTGTAATAAATAGTTACACCACCAAAAACAACAACTTAAGCTACCTTAATTCAATTGCCTGCCTGCGCCTTAAAATCGAAAGAAATAGATACAGAATAAAAGCGTACATTATCCATTGCTTCCAAATATTGGTGTTGGTGTCTCCATCTACACTGAACAAACACTCACCACTTTTGGTGTAACGTTGACTCTTGTTATTTTAACGTTTGGTTGGGGCTGCTACTGCTGTTGACTCTGTGATGTACTCTGACCGTACCGTCTACCGTCACTCTCTGTTCGCTACATTGACTGCGTACATATGTGTACATATGTACCTAAATTATATAGCTGGCTGTCTGTCTGTCTATCTCTCGGTTTTACTATCTGTTGGTCTGTATTTTATTGCTTTGTGAAATACATATACGTTTATACACATATATCTAGTTAGCGTTTATATATTTTTGAAGCTTTTTTTTTCGGGTTCAAATTGAGTGCATAGTCTGTTTGTCTGTCTTTTTTTGTTCACTGTAATCTACATTATATTAAATTATTATAAGTTTTTTTTTTTTACTTATTTCTTTGCAAAATTTTGTTCATTCTGCTTATTTTTTTGTTAAATATTTCGTTGTTTGTTGTTATTTATATTAATTTCCATTGACCATGTGCTATTATAATTATACTTGTTGCTGCTTTTATTATCTGTCTGTCTGCCTGTCTGTTTGTCTGTCTATAATAACTGAACTGCTGCCTGTCTTTCCATTTCAATTTTTTATTATGCTGATATCAACGAAAATAAATAAAAGACACAAAGAGAAAAAAAAATTGCTCTTTTATTATTATTTGTTGAATCGAAAAACAACAATAATGAAAAAAAAGCGACAATCAATTATTTTCCTTATTTTATTTGTGACTCATTTTCGAAATTAAATAATAAAAAAAGACCGACAATATTTAACCAGATGGAAACTGACGTACGGCTGGCTTACGAATGAACTGGATCGAATAAAAAAAAAAAATATGTCTTAACGATATCGATATCGACACGCGTTTGGCCGTTTCTTTTGAGAATTTTCTCTTTTTTACTATTAAAATGAAGAAACACTTTCCCTAGCAAATTCGAAATGGCAAGCGAGGAGGTTCATGCCTTCATAGTCGGCTCATATGGCCACGGTACATTGCGAAGAAATCAAGATTCGTTCTCAGCCTTTGACGAAAGGATGTCGCTATTCTGGGGGGGTTCATCACTGGGCACTGCCTCATTATCAGACATGCGAGCAAACTGAGAGTGCAGTCACACGATTTTTGTAGAAGCTGCTAGGATGCGAAGAAAGAGGTGTCCAGTTTCCACATTCTTTGCTTTTGCCCAGCCTTCAGTAGAACCAGGTGGAGCTTGTTCGGAAAACTTTTCCTCGGAGCCATTTCAGAGGTGGCTTGTATAGACACCTGGAAGCTTTATTAATTCATTAAACTCACGGGAAGTTCATTAAACTCACGGGTGGAAGATCCGCGTGATATTTAGCAAATGTATATTTTACCACCATCGAAATTTCAAAGTGATTTAAATTTTATTTAAATAACCTCTGGGGTAGATTTAAAATTTTGCCAGTTTCCATAGAAACAACTTATTTTCCTATTGACATTTTAATATTTTCAAGGGCTGCCCCATTTTTGAGTGTGTAAGAATCAAATCTTGGTGAATGACAAATGTATTTAACAAATATTTATTTAAATAATTGTTTCATTTCAAGTTAATTATTTGTTAGAAAAATTTGATAAATTCGGGTGTAAGTGGGCTAGTATTCCAGCGACCACAACAACGTAACCTATTAAAAAATGAGCCTCTAGGATTTGGTTTGTTTTAACTTGAGATCCGTTCGTTAAGGTCCGATATCTCTGTGTAATAAAAAATATCACATTAATTAAAAATCCATTCCTCTCAGATCCTTGTGCATGAACATAATTTTTATCAAAGAAAGTGAAAGTATTTGAAATAAAAATTTTCAATGGGTAAAAGTTCACATTTTAATTGATTTATTTGTTACTCGACTCTAGTCAATGATTATAACAATTAAATCGAATTTGTGGGAACGAATCAATAGCTCGATTGTCTCGGGACATTGAATATAAATATTTTCGAAGCTCTAAGCTAAGCGTGGATCTTTCCTGCAATCTGTTGGGTGTCTCGCCAGTTTTCCAACGATGATGTAGTAGTGCACAAACAGTCCTTGTTTTGTGTAAATGCTGCCTCTATATGACAAATACTTACAATGAAAACCGATTTAATGAATCTCTTTCAATCGTCAGAGTTGTATTTGGTAACCCTCACTGTAATTAGACAACCGTAACCGCTGCCTTAGACTGAATTATGACATCTCTAGTGCCTTTAAAATTATCCATTGTTTATTTTTTCTGTTAATATCTTCAGCATATCTTTCTCTCCTGATAGAGTAATCAAAAGCAGTAGCTCACGTACCCCCGGTAACTGGGACTGGTACAAGCCAAAAAAGCTATGATTTTGGAACAAAAAACTTTCAATTTGTGTACGTTAAATTTGATCCTATTTCTTTCCTTTCACTTTATTTTTTGTTGCACTACCTCAGATATTATTTACATACAACACTATTAAATATATTAAGTCGATTTTTTTTCAAGCAACAAAAACGATAGCGGCGGAAGTGCGCATCGTTGATCATGTTGACTCAATGAACAGGATCTGCTTAAAACAATAACTGCAAAAAAAAAGAGGTTGTAATGAAAGACAAAAGCAAAAAAAAAAAACCGACAAACATTGATAATTTTTCAGCATTCAGCAAAACAATACCAAAAACAAACCGTTAACAATATATTAAATCAACACCACCAAAACTTAACTATTACGCAATCGACAACAACGCATTGTTAATGACACTTTTACTTTGTTCATATATGTACATAAATACTATACATATAGATACAAATGTATGAATTTTCAACATAAACCGAAACAAATCGTAAAAGAAATCAGAAATCTGAATGTTAACCAATCAACGGACAACCTACTTCCCCCTTTCACTCAAAAAAAAAAAAAAAAAAAAAAATGAAACAAAAACATAATAATGAAAATAAACAACAATAGCGAATATATTTGATGCAATTGATCTTCAGAGACAGACAGTCAGACGAACAATCAACCTCTCACTCACTAACAACATTTTCACCAAACAAATTTCAACATTTTTTATACCCGACAACCTTAGTTGAGAGTATATTGTTTTCTTGTGAACGGAATATGTAACGCGAGGGAGGAGGTGGCGTGTGCCAAATATACTCAGAATTAAGTGTTATATCGATAGAGCTATGTCTGTCTGTCTGTCCGTTCGTCCCACTGTCTGTAGTAGCGATAGCTCCAACAAGTAGCGATAGCTCCACAGACAGCTCTTCATCTGACGAGCCCATAGAGAATAACGTCTGATTATAAAACTTCAATATCAGACCACGATCACTGGTACCAATACAAGTGAAATTTATTGAGAGCAATAACTACTGTATGGTTACAAGTAGAGCAACAAAATTTCATATGGAGGATTCATTGGTCGCAACTACTGGTTCTGGTACCGCCCTTCTACCTTCTTTAAATAAAACGACTTGCATTCGTTTTTTTTTGATTGGATTTAAAACTCGTTTCGTTTGCAATAAGTTTATTAAACTGAACAACAAGAAATTCCAGCCATCTCTTCGCTGTCAGCGCGAAATAAAAATCATCCATCGGTCAAACCTAACCTCAAAAGGGTTAGGCTCGAATTTCTGTTTTATAAGGTTGAATATTTTTGAGCAAAGTTGAATAGAATAAGTAGAAATATAAACTTTATACGGTAGTACTTTTGAGTTAAATTTTGAGTTTGATTGATGACCCAAAATGTGACGTTTGATGTTATTAGTATTAACTTCTGGATGGCGCCCCTTAAAAGGTCGGACCCTCTGATATTTCTAATTTACATATAAAATTTGTTTTTTTGCGATTACTGCTGAACTGTCAAAGAAAATTGAAACAAAATTTTTGTCACTGCCTCAAGAAAATTGGTTGGAAGTTATATAGTTTAGGCTACAGACCACAGTCGAAATTTTTGTATTAATTACTTTTTTTTTCGCACTTCTGAATGATGAGACAATCCAGCTAAAATATATATTAGAAAAATATAATAATATTGGAAGATCATTTGAATTGTGTTTCGAGAAAGATTATATTCATAAATATTATATATGCGATATTGAAAATTTTGAAGGCAAATAAGCTTTACTTTGTCAACTGAGAAAAATACATTTGATGTTTTCAAAAAAAAAAAAAAAA